>JARHVA010004071.1:1612500-1712135 GCA_037957365.1 Torreya grandis
TTGTTATCCCTAATCACTCCTTCATTAAAGCTAACTATTCTTAGTCATCTATAATCATTCCCTTATCATCCATTATCACTCCTCCATCGACCCTCACTATCCCTCATCATCCTTAATCACTCTCTTATCATCCCTAATCACTCATCCCTCATCATACCTAATCACTTTGTAAATCATCATCATTTGTTATCATCCAAATCACTCCTTCATACCTCTTCATCCCTATCACTCCCTCATTGACCTTCATTATCCATCATCATCTCTAATTACTTATGCTTTTCATCGTAACCACTCTTTGATTGACTATCATCATCCCTCATCATCCCTAATCACTCCCTCCTCATCCATCATAATTACTAATCATTATTTGCTCATCCTTCATCATCACTAATAACTCCCTCATTGACCCTCACCATCACTCATCACTCTGTCATTGACCCTCACCATCCCTCATCATCCCTAATCACTCCCTCTTCATCTGATGTAAGTATATACTCTAAATTTATCTTTGATTTTGATCATATATTATTTAATCTATTATACTATAAATTAACCTTTTTTTAGAACTTGTTATGTTGTTAATACCCATTTATGATAGTCAATTTTATTACTGAATGAATTAGATGATCTTTCAAATTTATATTCAACTAACATAAATACTAGCACAAAATAGAGTTTGAATTTTTATTCATCAAATTATATTTATTATGCAGCTGACTAGATGAAACATTATTTAGTTCCACCTTTGGTAGCTTGGTTCAAAGGATAAAAATTAAGCACAAATCTCTTGTATAGTTTTCTAACTCTAAGAATATTTCAATCTATGTAAATTTATTTTGTGTTTCCCATTCCTATATGACTTTAATCTTGATCAAATTCACACATACACTCCTTGTGTGTGTAATGTATCCCAAATATTTTATCTCTTTCATGAAATATTAACATTTATTCATGTTATCATAAAAATGTGTTTTTACAAAATGTGAAACATGAATTCAACATGGTGAAGATGGTTATCCCATGTTTTATAAGGATTATGATGTCACCAAGGTAGATTTAAAAATGACATAGTTAAAGGGCTTGAGGATGTTACTCAACATCTCAATAAATGAGTTCACTACATGAGTTAACCTAAAAGGCATAACCAATTAGTCAATCAATCCTTTATTTATTTTTAAAACTATATTCCAAATAGTTTAGAGGTTTAATATGAATATTATGATTTACCCAAACTTAAGATCAATTTTGGGAAAGACTTCCACACCATGGATATGGAAAAAATGCCTTAATATTTAGATGAGGATAATATTTCTTCAATTTAATCTTGCTAATATTTTTTAATCAATTTACAACCTCATATCCCATCTTTCTTTAGTGTAAGCATAATTAAGCTTCTACAAGGTAATGATTTGGGCATGATGTCTCGATTATCCATGATTTCATGGATCTACCACTTGATCTAATCATTCTCTATAAATAATATGTTGTATAAAGAGGTTTGAGGTAGAGGTAGTTAAGGGATCAAATCAATAGTATTGTTTAGTGTATAGTATGTAGGAACTTATTTAGGTGACTGAAAGATATCCTTATATTCATCTAGTTTATGGTTTAATTAGTTTTTCTTTGTTATTATTGGATAAACAAAACTATGATATGTTACCATAAGGATGTTATTAAATATACTTCTTACCATCAAGAGTATACTTCTTACTAGAACTAACAAGATTCTTGCATTTCCTAACATTAAATGACTGAAAGCTTATAAACTAACTATGATATATGGTATTTTAGATCATGACAATATATCAAAACATTTTAAGGATTTATTTTATATAATACATGTCAATGGTAAATATATGGTTGACCATATGTAAAAGATCACACAACTCTAATGGTGAAATGTCAAAAAGGATTAAATCTTTAAAAATATTGATTTTATACACCAAGTGACACTATCGGGTGATCTATTTCTCAAGGCCTACACTAGACCATATACTAGCATATGGCTATGGATGATGCATCAATTTCAAGTTCAATTTTTGAAAATATTCTTTAGGAGAAATTAATTTCTTTTGACTTCTCTTGGAAATGATGAAGTGTATTGGTTCACCATTGATCTACATTTATTAATTAAATAATATTTTTAATTCATATGATTTCTTGTTGGGGGAAGTAAATATAATTTTATTACTGACTATATCATTGGGCTCATAATGTATTATCTACTTACCATTCTATAGTGATAGATTACTTGTAGAGATCTTATATTGTGAGATTCTTTATTGCATTAAATATTGAAATTATGAATTAAGCATCACTTTCTAATCTTGGACTACTTTTTCTAATCATTTGAAAATTATTTTCCACTCTTTAGGATGATGACTCAATCAATATACATACAAATATAAGGCCTTTAATGTAACTATTCAGATCATAAAAAGTCCTCATATGGAAAGAAATTGATTGGTTTCAAGAAATCACATAGCTTACTTATCCTCATATTTACTACCCATTTTTGGTACGATGGTGGTTTTAATTGATTCTCATTTTCTAATGGATCTTTAATTGTAAATTACATCATTTCTAATAGGTCTATGTTTTTCATAAGTTTTAATTATTTATGTTTCAAATTTACCTCCACATCATTTTGATCGTTATGTCTTATATTTTATTCTAATACTCAAATATCCACCTATATCTCCTACCATTACTAAACCCAAAAAAAATACCACCATCAAGTTATTGGATGAAGTTATTAAGGATGAGGAGGGATGGGGAGGAATTGATTAGAGATGATGAGGGAGTCATTAGGGATGATGAGAGATGGTGAGGGTCAATGAGGGAGTGATTAGGGATGATGTGGGATGGTATGGGTTAATGAGGGAGTGATTAAGGGTGATGAGGGATGATGAAACAATGATTAGGGATGATGAGGGATGGTTAGGGTCAATGATGGAGTTATTAGGGATGATAAGGGGGTGGTTATAAATGATGAGTAATAGTGAGGGATAATATGGGAGTGTTTAGGGATGTTGAAGGATGAGGAAAGAGTGATTAGGGATGATGAAACAATGATTAGGTAAAATTAGGGAGTGATTAGGGATGGTGAGGGATGGTGAGATCTAATTAAGGATTGATTAGGGTTAATAAAGGAGTTATTAAATATGGTGAGGGATGGTGAGTGTCAATGAGGAAGTGATTTAGGATAGTGAGGGTCAATGAGGGTGTAATCAAGGATGATGAGGGAGTGATTAGAGATGATGAGGGATAGTAAGTGTTAATTAAGGAACAATTTGGGATAATGAGGAATCAAGAGACAATTATTAGGGGTGATGAGGGATTAGTAAGAAGTGATTAGGGATGAGGGAGGAATGATGAACATGTGAAATTAACACAAAGTGGTCATTTGATGTGTGTAGGTCATCAATGTGACCTATGTTAGTATAATCACACCAATTTGGATCAAGTTCAGAGTGAGTGGTTTAAAAACTTCAATTTTGACAAACATATGACTCCTATAAATGTTAAGAATCAATCCAGAAGGCATAAAAACTTTAAAAATGACTATATGTCTATCAAAAATGGGCATCAATTTCAAAATTTAAGTCCTTAAATCCCTAGGTTCAATACTAAGACCTTGAAAATGCCTAAGTACTAACCATATTGGATTTTTAAAAATTATTTTCCACATTGTAAGGTGTGTAGCTATGAGACCAAATCTATTAGATGTACAGTGACTCTAATTTCTTATATTTACTAAAGTAAATTTAATGTATAAGGAAATAAATGTAATAATATAAATGTAAACTTAGACTTAATGCATTCTCATTATGGCTTAGTAATTATTGATCCATAATTTTAAAAATGGGATCACATTATTTAGTAATGCCATCATGTTATGGGAACTATCCATGGAATTGTCCCCCAACTCCATGCACATACCCATGTGTGTTTTGATTTTTTTTATGCAATTGAGATTCACTTAACACTTTGAAAGCTATATGGGGTTTGAGGGTAAATTAAGTTAGTCACCAAAATAATCTAATAGGACCCTAAATCATGTCATTTTCAAATTTGAAATATATGTTCTCAAGTTCACATGGAAAATTTATAACCACATTTTTACACATAAAATAAAATATTGATAATTTGGAATAAAAGTAGTGACCACCCCTTCCATACATCTAAATTCATAAAACATAACTTCTCAATGACCTCTTCATGTATACTCTAGACCTGAGGTTCCCTCACCACCTCCATAAAATTTATGTAGATGATATTAATGAATTGTATATCACCTTAGTCTTATACACTTGGAAAATATATACCTTGGTTTTTCCTCTTAGTTCTAGGACTTTCTTGTTTTTATAAGTCTCAAATTTGTTCTCTCTATGATCATTACCTATCTCTTAGTTGAACCAATATCATTTTGATGACCTAGGAATTATATCTTCCCAAAATCATTGTAAACCTACTTATCTTCCACCTCTATAAATTATGGACTTTCACCTATTTTCTAACTACTTGAATATTTAAGTCATACTCATATCCCTACCTCGACATAAGTGTCCTATCCGAACACAAGTGTTTAGTTCCCTAAATTCATCCATTTTATAAATGAATTTTATTCATATGGTTAAGATAAGTGATTTAATGTGAGATATTATCTAAAGGTATTGGTATAAATGCAAGATCAACCCTTATTCATTCCTAACATGGAAATACCTAGTAACTTGAAAGGTAACTTATCAAAAACACTCAAATGAGAAAAAGGGTAAGTGCACAGAGTCAGGGGATAATTCTATGGACATTTAACATAACATGATCATATTATTAAGTAACATGATTACATCATTAACATAAAATGATTGCATTATTTTAATTATGGATCAAAAATTACCAAGCCCGAACATGATCACATTAATACATAATGTGATCGCATTATTGTAAAAATAGTAATGCAATCATATTCTTGTTGTTTTTCATATTAAATCATGTGAACATGTATATGGAGAAAACTTTAGTTATTAGATAACACTATTGTATTATTATAAAAACAACAATGTGATCACGTTCATGGTATTTTGCACATAAAACCATGTGGACATGCATATGAATCAAATATTAGCTAAAAGCTTATATTTACTACTCTAAATGTTAAAAAATATAATAAATTAGGTTCAATATAAAAGTTACATTTATTTCCTTATACTTTAAATTTATTTTAGTAATTATAAGAAATTAGGGTTACTTTGCATCTGATAGAGTTGGTCTCATAATTGCACACCTTACAATGTAGAAAATAGTTTTTCAAAATCCTATTTATTCAATACTTAGGAATTTTCAAGGTCTAAGAATTGAACCTAGGTATTTTAGGGCATAAATTTTGTAATTGATGTCCATTGTTAGTAAACATATAGTGATTTTTGAGGATTTTGTGCCTTTTAGGTTGATTCCTAATATTCTTAGTAGTCTTAGGTTTGTCAAAATTAAAGTTTACAAATTAATCAATTTGAAATTGATGTAAAGTGGTGTGATTGGGGTAGCATAGGCCACATTGATGACTTACACACATCAAATGACCACTTTGTGTTATTTTCACTTATTAATCATCCCTCCCTCATCCCTGATCACTTCCTACTCATGCCTCATCATCCCTAATGACTCTCTCATCATTATTCATTGTCCTTATTCACTCCCTTATTAACCTTCACTATCCCAAGTCATATCTAATCACTCCCTCATCATCTTTGATTACTCCTTCATTGACACTAACTATTCTTAATCATCACTAATCATTCATTCCTCATCCCTCATCACTCACTCATTCACCCTCATCATCTTTAATCACTCCTTCATCATCCCTAATCACTCCCTCATTAGCTCTCACCATCCCTCATCATCCATAATCACTCTTTCATCATCCATAATCACCACTTCATCATCCCTAATCATTCCTTCCTCATCCTTCATTGTCCCTAATCAATCCCTTATTGACCCTCACCATTCTGCATCATTTAAAATCATACTTAATCACTTCTTCATTTAACCTCACCATCACTAATCATCCCTAATAACTACATCATATCTCATCATCTCTAATCACTCCTTCCTCATCCCTCATCACCCCAAATCACTTTCTCATTACCCTCATCATCCCTCATCATCCTTAGTCACTCCCTCATCCTCCCTAATCATTCCCTTATTGACTTACACCATCCCTCACCATCCCTATTGATTCCCTCATCATATCTACACAATTCCTCCTCATCCCTTCTCATCCTTAATCACTCTATTTAATAATTTGATGGTGGTATTTTTTTGGTGTTTAAAAATGATAGGAGATACAAGTGGAGAGTTAAGTGTTAGCATAAAATATAAGACATAGTGATCAAAATGATGTGGAGGTAAATTTAAAACATAAATATTTAGCACCTATGAAAAAATATGGGCCTATTAAAAATGATGTAGTTCATAATTGAATATCCAATAGAAAAAGAGAAGCAAGTAAAACTACCATATCACCAAAAATGGGTAGTAAATATGAAGATCACCAAGCTATGTGATTTCCTAAAACCAATTAATTACTTTCCATATGATGGATTTTTATAATCTAAATAATTACATTGAAGGCCATCTATTTGTATGTGTATTTATTGATTCATCATACCAAATAATGGAAAATAATTTTTAAATGATTAAAACAAGTAGTCCAAGATTTGAAAGTGGTGCTTAATTCATAGCTTTAATATTTAATACAATGAAGAGTGTCATAGTATGAGATCTATACTTGCACATCTCTATAAGTGGGTACAAGTTATCTATCACTATAAAAATGTAAATAGATAAGAGAATATGAACCCAATTATATGGTTAGTACTAAAAATATCTCTACTTCCCCTAGTAAGAAATTATATGAATTATAAATATTCTTTCATTAATAAATGTAAATCAATTGTTAGCCAATACACCTCATCATTTCCAATGGAAGTTAAAAGAATTGAATTTATCCTAAAGCATATTTTCAAAAATCTATCTTGAAATTGATACATCATCCATAACCATACACTAGTGTATGGTATAGTGTAGACCTTGATAAATGGATCACCTAAAAGTGTCACATGGTGTACAAAATCAAACTTTTTAAAGATACAATCCTTTGTGACATCTCACCATTATAAGTGTGTGATGTTTTACATGTTGTCAACCATATATTTACCTTTGACATGTAGTCTAAGAACTAAATCCTTTAGATGTTGTGATAGTTTGTCATGATCTAAAATACCATATATCATAATTAGTTCATAAGCTTTCAGTCATTAGTGCCAAGAAGTGCGAGAATCTTGTCTGTTCTAGTAATAAGTATACACTTTAAGGTAAGACTTAAATGTAATAACATACTTATGGCACCATATCATAGTGAAATTTATCCAACAATAACAAAAACAAAATAATTGAACCATCAACTAGATGAATATAAAGATATCTTTCAGTCACCTAAGTAAATTACTACATATTGTACACTAAACAATACTATTAATTTGATCCATTAACTACCTCTACCTCAAACCTCTTTATACAACATATCATGGATAATGGACACATCATGCCCAAATCATTGCCTTGAAGAAGCCCAATTGTGCTTGTGTCAAAGTTGTTAATCAATTGAAAAAATATCAATAAGATTAAAGTGAAGAACTATTATGTTCATCTAAATATTAAGGAATTTTTATTCCATATCTATTATGAATATGTGTTTTCAAAAATTGATCTTAAGTTTGGGTATCATCATATTCATGTTGAACCTATAGACATTTGGAATATAGTCTTAAAAATAAAGGAAGAATTGATTGACTAGTTGGTTATGCCTTTTAGGTTAACTCCTGTAGTGAATTCATTCATCAAGATGTTGAATGACATCCTCCGTCCCTTTACTTATGTCATTTTTTAAATCTACCTTGATGACATCTTAATCTTTTGAAAACATCGGATGAACATCTACACCATGTTGAACTAGTGTTTCACATTTTGTAGAAACACATTTTTATGATAACATGAATAAATGTTCATTTTCATGTAAGAGATAAAATATTTAGGATACATTACATAGACAAGGATTGCATGTCTAAACATGACCAAGATTCAAATCATACAGGAATGGGAAGTGCCAAACAAATTTTTATCTGATTCAAATCTTCTTAGAATTAGAAAATTATATAAGAGATTTGTGTTTAGTTTTTATCCTTTGAACCAAGCTACCAAAGGTGGAGCTGAATAAAGTTTCATCTAGTCAGATACATAAAAAAGATAATTATATGAACTAAAATTCAAACTATATTTTGTGTTATTACTTATGTTACTTGACTATAAATTTGGAAGATCATCAAGTTCATTCAATAATAAAATTAACTATTACAAATGTGTATTAATAACATAAGCCCTAGAAATGAGTTAATTTCTATTATAATGGATTAAATAAAATATGATTGGAATCAAAGATATCTTTAGATTATATAATTACAATAGATGATGAGGGAATGATTAGGGATGGTGAGAGTCAATGATGGAGTTATGAGGGATGGTGACGGATGGAAAGGTTCAAAGATGGAGTTATTAGTAATGATGAGGGATAAAGAACGATTGATTAGGGATTTTGAAGGATGAGGAGGGAGTGATTAGGGATTATGAGGGATTGTGATAGTCAATGAAGGAGTGATTAGGGATGATAAGCCCAAGTGATTAGAGATAATAAGGGATAACGAAGGTCAATGAGGAAGTGATTATGAATGAGGAGGGATGATGGAGTGAATAGGGATGAGGAAGTGATTAGGGATGATGAGGGATGAGGAAAGAGTGATTTGGGATGTTGAAAGATGGGGAGGGAGTGATTAAGGATGATGAAGGATAGTGAGTTTCAATGAAGGAGTGATTATGGATGATAAGGGACTAATTAAAAATGGCTATGGATAGTTAGGATCAATGAGAGAGTGATTAAGAATAATAATAAATGATGAGAGAGTGATTATGGGTAATGAGGGATGAGTAAGAAGTGATCATGGATGAGGGAGGGATGAATAACAAGTTAAATTAATATAAAGTGGTCATTTAATGTGTACAGGTCATCAATGTGACTTGCACTACCCAAATCACACCACTTTGGATCAAGTTCAAAGTGATTAGTTTTCAAAATTCAATTTTGACAAACTTAGGACTCTTATAAATTCCAAAAATCAATTTATAAGGCACAAAAACCTTTAAAATGACTATATGTTTACCAAAACTAGATATCAATTACAAAAGTTATGTACTAAAATCCCTAAGTTTAATACTTAGACCCTAAAAATGCCTAAGTAATGACCAAATTGGATTTTGAAAAACTATTTTCTACATCATAAGGAGTGTATCTATGAGACCAACTCTATCTAAATGTAGAGTGACCCTAATTTCTTATATTTACTAAAATAAATTTAAAATATAAGTAAATAAATATAATGATATAAATGTAAACTTATACTTATTGTGTTATTACTTATCTATTTATGTGAGCATGTTATCGATTAATGCAATTACGGTATCTATTAACATGATCATGCTACTAAAGTGATCGTGTTATACATTAACACAATAGAGTTACTAAGGTGATCATGTTATACATTAATGTGATCGCATTACTAAGACTATTACATTATACATTAATGTGATTGCACTATTTGAATTTGAATTCAAACATTGTGCATTTTAACTTAGGAATGGCTTAGATTCCCGAGCTAAAGGCTTGAACTTATCAATTTATAGTTGAGTCTAAGAGTTATGATTAAAAAAATAACAAATTCAAATTTGATCACCAAATACACTATGAATTTCAATGGTAAAATTCAAAAACTTAATACCATTACAATGAGCATGCTCTCCTATTTCCAAAAATATGATTTTTATAATTTTTGAACTAATTTATGGTTTTAAACTATGTTGATTTTTAACTATACATTTTTAGGCCACTACATACTACAAACATACATGCCTATGCATGTTTGTGTAATTTATATTTCATTGATTGAAGTGCAAAAAAAGTTATATTGTCACAAACTAGGCCTAATTCTACACATTCAAAAAAATGATTATTATTTTTTACGAGATAGTTAGGCATGTCTCACGGGTGTATATCAATTTTTTAATCATTTTTCAAGATCTATTTACTTATAAAATTCATTAGGAAAAGTATTAATTTAAAAATAAAAAAAAATATAGGTCACAAACTAGAAGATCTTATCTAAACTTTCACCTATGTGTTTCGAAAAATATTAAACACTAATCAAAAAATGGTGTGATGCACATCTATCTATCTACTTTATTTTCTTAAAAAATAGGAGTTCCTCTTTAGCTTTGAGATGTTTGACCTAGTTATAATAAACCATTTTATTAAAAAAATAGTGTTTTGGAATCTAGACTCGAAATGCTACATTTCATGTTCTTACACCATCTTCAAATTTGGATTGTAGATATCTCAAATTATCTATATAAGTTCAAATTTATGAAATTTTAAAAAAATCATGTCCCAAGGTAAGCCCCTTTTTATCCCCCAACTTTTTTCTCTTACCCAAAACTTTTCTTATTTTATCCTATTTACATATTAGTTATGGGGACGACACATTTATAGATTTGAAATACTGAAGGAGCAGCCCAAGAGCCATATTTTCCAAGTTGCAAGCTAAGTCATTGTTATACCTACTTATCACACATTACATGATTCACATATAAGCCAACATGTATGGGATAACCACATCATTCTGAGGCCCTCTTCAAAGTAGTGGTTATGTAATAATCACTCATTGACATAGGGTTATTTGGGGTTAACTCAATAGTATGATCCCACTAACCCATTTTTCCCAAGGTCACTATGAGGATGGAGAGTTGTGACCTAGATTTAATTGCAACAAATAAAAATCAATGTTAAACCTAGAATCATCCAGGTGGTCACATCCTAATTTATCATGTATTCTTTATTAGACACCTTTTTTATCCAAATAGTAGCATAAATCCAATCATCCTAGGCTTATTCATGTGTCCAAAGCCATAAAGTCACTTAATCTAGAATTTGATGACTATTATAGAATATTACTCTAATCTGCTACCTACCTATTCTAGATATAGATTTGTATTTATCAACATAACTAACTAAGTATCTTGCTTTCACTATCATTGTAATATCTAACATAGTTGTGTTCCCTATTTTTAGCATATCTTAGCGTAATAAATTTAGTATATGTTCTATCTAAGTTTTGTAATTAATTGGCCTTCTATAGATATGTTTATCACCCTTGTGCTTATTCATTTCTATATTATTAATGCTATCTATCCCATTAGGATCCATATCTAATTTAGGGATAAATAATTTGCTAACCCAATTCATATAAATGAAAAAAATTCCTAGGGTTTTTAGTCAGCTGGGGTTCTAGTTTTATGTTCAATTCTATAATTTTTCCTTTCTAAGTAATAGAAAATAGTAATAAAAAAAACTGATTTCAAATGGAAGATATAAAAGCATTAATCACTCATGTCAATAACAACAAAGGCTTAATAGATGCATTTTGTATGCTACAAGAGATGAAATCAATAACATGATAAGGTAAAGACTTCCTCATATAGTGATGTTGAATCCTTAGAAGGTAATACAGCTAAATTCATACCTATCAATCTACCAACATCTAGTGGAGGTATAGGTTATGTCTTCCAAACTTTATTTCTTGAAACTATGATTGTTACATCTACCATGGGGTTACCAAATGCTTCAACTCAAATACTATTTTATATGCCTACTCAAACCATTTTTATTTCCCCTTTAGTAACTACTCAACGTACTAATATAAACCACAATGGGTCTATATTTCAAACACTCCTTCATGCTATAAATAACTTAGAGGACAAGGTTACAAACATTGAATAAAAGGCTTTAAAGTCTCCTCATGTTATTTATTCATAGGATGTGTTACACAAACCCCTTTCATCTAATATATATTTTCACCCTTTGCTAGTTGGTCTTGTTTCACCTAAGTTCTCATTTTATGATGGGATGGGTGATCCTGAATAGCATATTTGATCCTTCTTTGTATCATGCTTTGATTATAACTTTAATGATAAAATTTTCACCAAATTATTTCCAAGGAGCCTCAAGGAATATGCTTCAAGGTGGTTCTATTATTTACCTCTTCAATCCTTGAAAGCAGTGAAACCTCTTGCAGATCAAATTTTGGAATAATTTTCTATAATATTACTGAAAAGGTTTCCTATACCCAAATTGTAAAAAATAAACAAGGAACAATTGAACTTGTCAGTGAAAATATCTTGAGGTAAAAGATAATATTGGCTAAAAATGACCAATCCAATGGTAGATAAAGAACTTCAATAATTTTTCATGCAAATTTGTATTTCTCCTTTACATGAATCCATTTTTCTCAAATATTTTCATGACTTATGCCATGTTGTGAGGGACTATGAAATGATGTTTATTTTTGTAATCACTTAAAAGTGGTATTTGAGTGGTAAGAGTGATACTTGACACTACATATTCCTAGATTGGCCCTAGACCTATTCTAGACCCTATTATCACACTTTTCTAGCTATTTTATGGGCCAAAGCATCCCTAGTCAGTTCAAATGCAGTCACAAACCCTCATTTCTTGTCTTGGCCCTATGTGCCTAGTGTTCTACCCGCTAAACATTATCACCACATTATGGACACTAGAGCTATGTAGCACTAGTGTCCCCAAAGTGGTGCCTATATCATTTATGAATATATTTGCAAAGGTAAAACCCTCATAGAGTCTCCCTCAACATCTTTTATTATCTACACAAGTAACAAAACATTATAAATACATGGCATTTATTCCTCTATCCATTAGATGGAAATGAGATGCAAAAAACCTATTCAAACATGAAACATGCTAAACAAAATCAAGGTTATTAATCCCTATTATGCCCTACTTCAGCATACTACCATCTAAAGTTGCCTTAGTCTCATGTTTTCCATATTTTCAACCTCAAGAACACTCAAGGCACTCCAAGCCATTACCATTCTAGAATCACTTACACTTGCACCAACACTTAGGTGGGGAGAACTACATCAAGATTGATCCTTCTTTGAATTATTGGTATGTAGGAAACGCTCTCCATAATGGGGTGTTGAGGATGTCCAACCTATCCTACTAATGTACACACTTTTTAACTCATGTCTTACTTACAAAAAGGATAAGGCTTTGCATTATAAATCAATCACTATAGGTAAAATACAAAGTTTTTGACTTTATGTGTGCATGAATAAAACCCATAAACATGACACAGATGAACCCAAAAGTTTAGGATAGTCTTGTATAAATGAAATTAACACCATTATCATTATACTAGAGCCAAGTGGTCCCTTTATCCAAATGTGGTGCTACTATCCAAGAGGGGTTCTGACGAAGGATCCAGTTGATGATACTCAAACCTATTCATAAATCAGTTTCTAGTACTCATATCATCTAGATCATGTATTTTCTAGATAAGTATTTATTTTTACATAATTATTATAATTTTTAAAGTGTCAAAGCTATTCAAATATATAACAAATAGTGGTTACTTTATATATTTTATTTCCCTAATTTAGACTAGTCATCCCTTTAATCAAAAATAGGATTTACATAAGCTAAACCCTAAAAGGTTAAAATATTTGGTGAACTTAGCTTACATAGAACATTTATTAAACCCTAACCCTAGATGCTCTTAGGGTTTGTTTCTTTTTTATGTTTATGATCACATTTTAGTTCCAAAATTTTAGATTTGTTTCAATAAAGAAATTTCAATCTTTCTTAGACTAAAATTCTTTAAAGGTTCAAAATCTACAACTTGTTTTCCTACTTCCCAAACCAAATTATAGAATTCAATAACTGATTTGATGAGATCGATAAGAGACAATTACAATATTTTGTGTCTAAACATGTAAATATGCAAGATGACCTCATCACTATTATTCAGGAAAAACTCCAAAAATCAAATAATGGTCAATCTTCAACTCCCCCACTAATAACATTTTTACACCCATAGTGGGGCCAACTCAGCTAGCATAACCTAAAATTGTAATTCAACAAATTTTAGTGATAGCTACACCTCTTATGGCTAGTTCCTCCACTCCAAATGTACAATCCATTATGCACGATTTTCATACTATGCAAGCTAAAGCATTACATATTGAGAAAGGAGAAACTAGGTAATCACATTCCTTGGGTTATAATATTTTCTTACATACACCATTGGCACATCACATATTCATCACTCTATTTCCATCTATATGTGTGTAACCTAATATTATAATATATGGTGGAAAGGATGACCCATAGCACCATCTTTGAGATTTTTGCACAACATGTTTGGACTATGTGTCTAATGATTGGTTTCTCATGAAAAATTTTCCACATAGTTTAAAGGGTTATTCCCTAAATGGGTTTCATGACTTACTGAATCAATATATTACAACATTTAATCCTTTGGAAGACTTTTTTTAACACACTTCTCCATCAATATTAATGATAAGATGTCATATGCCCAAGTTGCACAGTTGAAATAAAAGTGAAATGAACCTATCACATAATACGTATTATGATACAAGACTATATTAGCTAAATTGACTAGCCCCATGTTAGAAAAAGGGATTCAAAACATCTTTAAATAGTATTTTATCATCATTACATGAAGTTATCTTGTTTAATAAGTTTCCTACACTCCTAGATTTGTGCCACACAATAAATGAAAGAGAGGTTAAGCTTATATCAATGGGAAAAATAAATTATACTAATGGATCAGAATCAAATTCTAAGAGTTCATATAATCCTCCATAAAAGGTAAGGGCCATTGAGAATAATAGTGATCAGAAGGCCATAAATAATTTAGCTTTAGATCCATCTACCCATTTGGTTTTATCATCTCCTTAGCACTGCATCTTCACCAACATTCCATAGTCACCAACACAAGTATTACATTATCTCTTATAATGCATTTTCATATCTATCCCTCCCATTAAATAGGTTTATATGACACAACCTCTTCTAAATAACAATGATTCTAATGCATTCTTTGAGTATCATAGGGTACTAGGCTATACAATAAATAGATGCATAAGACTAAAACATAAGATACAATATTTGATTGAGGCTAACATTATTGATTTGGGCACACCTAGAAAGGCACCAAAAGTACAATAAAAGGAAGATAAGTCATTAAATATATTATAAGATCAATTTCCAAAGCACACAATAAATGAGGCATGGGGTACATCAAGTGTTCACTATACATATTAGGCACATCCATCACCAACTTCATATCATACTATTATAAAGGAGGCACACCAATTACACAACATCATTGACATGTAACATAATACAATCCTAGCATACAAACTCATCACCATCTCAGATCAGGAGATTGTTGATGATGATATAGATTTACATACACTCTTTGTACAAGCATACATAAATTATCATCCTATCTATATTTTTATAGTTGATAATGGGTCAAGTATTAGCATGTGAACTATGACACTTTTACAACATTTAGGGTAATCAAAGTAGGATATATTACTCATAGACATAGTTATTAGTGGCTTCAGTGGCCATGTTCATAGCTCCATCAGGGAAATTAGGCTTCCATTAGAGCTTGGACCAGCACATATAACCATTTAGTTATTAATAGTTCCTAGTGTAGGGGTGTTTGCTACGTTATTGTGTAGCCAATGGATATAAAAACTATGAGCCATACCTTATATTATCACACCAATTCCTAGAGTACATACATGCAAATCAAATGTGATAGAGGTACAATAACTAATAGGGGGTGAATCAATGAGCCCATAAATGTCAATATCAATTCCAGTCCTTTTCAAACTATTAAAAAAATTAACACCTATTCCACAAGGAGTATCTACCACTAAGATGATAAACTTATTTAGACCACCTGCTTTTAGTAAAACACTTATTTTATAAGGAGAAACTTCCCCTAAGGAAAACCAACTCCTTTAGACTCTCCTTTAATAATAACACTTCCACCTTAGGACTAATTTCTTTAACACCTGATGATGGATCTCTAGATATCACTCTTCTCCCTTTTTAGCAACAAATTTTTCACCCAACACACTCTGTTGGCCAAAGTACATTACATACTTAAACCAACACACAAAGATCAATTAGGACACATTACATATCCTAATTAACCCCACTCTTTAACTTTGCATACTCAATGTATCCTTCATAATAATAACTCTATCAAAGTTTCAAAAACATGACCAAATGGTCATACACACAATCCACACACTAATCTACCTCTCAGATCAACCACTAAGTTCACATAGTCTTCACCTTGCCTTTGCTCACATTCAAACAACAAGAGAACTATTCTACCAATAAAATTATGAACAACAAGTCATACAAATAGTCCTCAAACTAATCTTCTCATCAAATCATCCATAGGAAAATATACTCCTCCATTTCTCCATAATTCACACACACAATCCTCTCTCAAATAGTCTCTTGAGCATACTAACCCATTCTTCCTCTTCTAAGCTTATTAGCTCTAATGACTTATGTGATCATCTTCAACACCTTACTCAGACTATCATGTCTGATCCTCTTTTCTCTCTATTACTCCTCACTAACCTATAACTTCTCTTTTAAAGGGCATATCCTTCACTTGGCTCCACACTTGCACTCCCTCATTCAAGTCTTACAAGTCTAGAAACCAACACATTTGGTATAACTATATATAAATAAATCATGAATTAACAAGATCACAATATTTCTTTGTCAGCCACAAAACATGCCTTCACCCTTAAGGCATCTCACATTGGTCACACTTAAGTACAATCCTCTTTCAAATAGGCCTAAGTCACTTTTAGGTCCTATAGAGACCCATTCATCTCTTTGACACTTCTCTGAGCATTGTAAGAACATAGGACCACTTAAAATTACATAGGTTTACTCCTTATGTCCCCTAGGACATCTTCAAAATATCAAATTCACCTTTTCTCACCTCTACATATTCTCAATAAACTCAAATAGAGACCTTATATAAAGGAACACCAATACTGAATATACAGTTAAATTTTTAAGCATTTCATACTCAAGAAATTGATCACATCTAAAAAATAATCACAAATCATCTTAATAGAGTCTACAACACTTCTCAATATCTAATTCACCATGAAACATCAAAACAACATCTACATAAGCTCAAATATCCTTCTTGGGTCACTTGTAGAACATATATGAAAACATGGTCAAATATAAAGATTAATAACTTTATCTACACAAACATTCATATACTTAAATCTATATTGTCACATGCAACTTTGAGTCCTCTACATATATGTTTTTTACTACATAAGCACATTCGTCTTCTATCAAAATATATGGCTCAAAAACTAGACATTGGTATTTCACTTAGCAAATTCAAATATTCAAATGGAAATGATCATAGTTAAAAGTGTTATCCTCTACTCCAAAGAGGGATCAAGCCATGTAATAAAAACACATAAATGTCAAATATTATATAATCCTCCATACAATATAAGGGACATCAAGAATAAGAGTGATCAGAAGGCCATAAATAATGCAGCTTCAGAGCCATCTGCTCATTTGGTTTTATCATCTCCTCAGCACTACATCTTCACCAACCTTTCATAGTCACCAACACAAGTTTTACATTATATACTATAATGCAATGTCATATCTATCCCTCCCACTAAAGAGTTTGATATGACACAACCTCTTCTAAATAACTATGATTCCAATGCATTCTTTGAGTATCATAGGGCACCAGGATATACAACAAATAGATGCATAAGACTAAAACATAAGATACAATATTTGACTGAGGCTAACATTATTGATTTAGGCACCCCAATAAAGGCACCAAAAGTACAACAAAAATAAGATAAGTCATTAAAGATATTCTAAGATCTATTTCCAAAGCACACAACAAATGAGGCATGGGGCACATTAGGGGTTCACTACACATATTAGGCACATCCATCACCAACTTCATATCATACTATTATAGAGGAGGAACACAAATCGCAAAACATCATTGGCATGTAACATAATACAATCCTATTTCGACCACTCATCACCTTCTCAGATTAGGAGATTGTTGATGATGATATAGATTTACATGCACTCTTTATACAAGTATACAGAAATTATCATCCTATCTAGATTTTTATGGTTGATAACGGGTCAAGTATTAGAATGTAAAATATGACACTTTTACAACATTTAGGGTAATAAAATTAAGATATATTCCTCATAGACATAGTTATTAGTGGCTTTAGTGGTCATGTTCATAACTCCATCCAGGAGATTGTGCTTCCATTAAAGGTTGGAACAACACATATAACCACTCAGTTCTTAATAGTACCTAGTGCAGGGGTGTTTTATATGTTAGTTGGTAGCCCATATATATATAAAATAATAGCCATCCCATCTATTAACACATTGATGCCTAAAATACATACATTCAAATCAAATGTGTTAGAGGTACAATCACTGAGAGGGGGTGAATCAATGAGCCCAAATATTTTAATTTTAATTCTAGTCATTTTCAAACTATTAAAACAATCAACACCTATTCCACAAGGAGTATCTACCCCTAATATGATCAACTCCTTTAGACCACCTACTTTTAGTAAAACACCTATTTTACAAGGAGAAATTACCCCTAAGGAAAACCAACTCCTTTAAACCCTCCTTTGATAATAACACTTCCACCTTAGGACTGATGTCTTCAACACCTAATGATGGATCTCTAGATATCACTCTTCTCCCATTTTAGCAACAAATTTTTCACCCAACACACCTTGTTGTCCAAATCACATTACATTCTTGAACCAACATACAAAGATCAATTAGGACACATTACATATCCTAACTAACCCCACTCTTTAACTCTACATACTCAATGTATCTTTCACAACAACAACTCTGTCAAAGCTTTAAAAACATGACCAAATGGCCATACACAAAATCCACACACTAATCTACCTCTTAGATCACCCACTAAATTTTCACAGTATTCACCTTTCCTTAACTCACATTCAAACAACAAGAGCACTATTCTACCAACAAAATTATGACCAAAAAGTGATACAAATAATCCTCAAACTAGTCTACTCATCAACTCATCCACAAGAAACTATACCCCAACTTTATAGTCTTCAAAATAATCTACTCATCAACTTATCCACAGGAAACTCTACCCCAACTTTGCTCCTTAATTCACACACATAATCCTCTCTCAAATAGCCTATTGAGCATACTCGCCCATTCTTTCTCTTCTAGGCTTATTAGGTCCAATGAACTATGTGATCATCTTTATAACCTTGCTTAGAATAGCATGTATAATATTCTTTGCTCTCTATTGGTCCTTACTTACTTGTACCTTCTCTTTCCAAGGTCGTATCCTTCACTTGGCTCTACACTTGTACTCCCTCATTTAAGACTTACAAGTATAGAAGCCAACACATTTGGTATACATATATATATATAGATAAATAATGAATTAATAAGATCAAAATATTTATTTATCAGCCAAAAAATATGCCTTCACCCTTAAGGAATCTCACATGGGTCACACTTAAGCACAATCCTCTTTCAAATAAGCCTAAGTCACTTTTAGGTCCTATAGAGACCCATTCAGCTCTTTGGCACTTCTCTAGGCATAATAAGAACACAAGACCACTTAAAATTACATAGGTTTACTCCTTGTGTCCCTTAAGACATCCTAAAAATATCAAAGTCACCTTTTCTCACCTTTACATATGCTTAATCAACTCAAATAGAGACCTTATACATAAGAACACCAATACTGAACATATAGTCAACTTTTTAATCATTGTTCATACTCAAGAAATTCATCACATCTCAAAAATACTCACGGAGCATCCTAATAGAGTCTACAACACTTCCCAATAGATAATTCACCATGAAACATCAAAACAAAATCTACATAAGCTTGAATATCCTTCTTGGGTCACTTGTAGAACATATATGAAAACATAGTAAACTTTAGAGCTTAATAACTTTATCTGCACAAACTTTCAGATATTCAAATCCATATTGTTAGATGCACCTTGGATTCCTCTACATATATGCTTTGTATTACATGAGAAAATTTGTCTTATATCAAAATATATGGCTCAAAAACTAGACATTGGTATTTCCCTTAGCAAATTCAAATATTCAAATGGTAATGATCATAGTTAAACCTCAAACATAATGCTCATACCTTGTTTCCTCTTAGCTTAAATCAAATATGCTCCATTGATCTTTTTTAATCTCTAAAACATAGGTGTCAATGCTCAGATGTTAAACCTTTGTCACTTTGACCTTATCTCATGTAATCTTATAATGTTGACTCCACGCGTTCCATCGATCTCTATAGATCAACTAGGTGTTTAATGATCGATGCCAACTATTTGATCAATATGTATGAACATCCAATATTTATTGAATCCTTACCTTATACCTTTTCTCAGTCATTAAACATCATACACCTATATTTATCTCATTGCATCCTGACTTCTTGGAGAAACATGTATTGTTGGTCTTGCTTGATCATTAACACATTAAAAAATGACTAAGTATATGGACCCTTTCAATATTCCTGAGTATCCATTTTTTATCCTTAATAACTTCTTTTGCACTTGGATACAAGATCTCAAAATTGGACTAGATGATCTCCTCACATAATAAAACCCAACTATATAATAAATAGATCTTGGAATCCTCATTCATGTGAGATATAATTCCATTAAAATCCCTTCTCAAAATCTTCTGTCATAGAGCCAACAATGTCCAAAACTGCATGGAAGGCCAAATTTGCTCCTGCATAACTTTTGTCATACTTTAGTGCATGATTTTAAATTTATTAAAAAATAAATATGATCACAATTGAAAAAACCCATATGATCAGTTTATTTGGACACCTTCATAAGTTAAATATATAACACCATCAAAATTCTCACTCAGCTCTTCTTGCCACATTGAAAAATTGGATAAGTATGAGAAAACATAGTCAAACTGCTTGGGAGCCCAACTTTGCATATGCATGTCTTTTGATGCACTACATTGCATGATCTAAAAATTAGTGTAAATAAAATAGGCACAAAAATTTAAAAAACCATATGATCATTTTGTCTTGACACCTCCACACATGCGAATACTAACATCATCAACATGCTTACTTAGTTCTTTCTGGCTGCATTGTAAATTGGCTAAGTATGGGAAAATAATGATTTCTATTTGAGAAGCCAAATTTTCACCCTCATATATTTAAATTCACTTTGATGCATGAATTTATATCTATCACATAATAATTAGATACTAATGTGATCACAACCATATGACCAACTCCCCAAGACTCATTCCCATGTGACAATGGTGACATTAGCAAACTACCTACTCAAATTTATTGCTACTAGACCAAAATACCAAGATGACCACAATGAAGAATCAGATGTATAAAAATCATGCAAATAATAATTATAACCATCATGAACATTTTATAGGACCCCTTTCATATGATCAATAATATAAACACATCCCTAAACAAATTTGATTAGTCAAACTCTAATGATTAACTAAGCCAACAACAAGCATACTAGGATAATCACATTGCAAACTTTGTCATTGTCACTTAGGCTAAGAAATCACTTCATCCACTCACCAATAAACCTCCATAACATCACTAAAAACTCTCCAATAATCTCCCCCTCTTTCATTGATGTCAGCAAAAATCATATATAGCAATATACATCTCACCTTCTCTCTCTTCAAGTACTCCCACAACAAAAACTTTCTCCCCATTTGACATAATGACAAAGTGGGCACCAAATAATATTAAGGACCTAAAAATATCAAAAATATTAAATTTCCATATTATAAATATGATTCAAACTCCCCATCACCTTGATCTTACCTTTTCTTGAATTGACAACATCATCTTGCTCTTTGCTAACACTCTCTTCAACAAGCACTACAACTAATGAAGAAAGACCACACAAAGAAACTAAAAATTGATGTAAATAACCAATAAAAATGTAATAGGTATTCCACCTAATATTTATGAGCCATTTCACCATTTGATCATCTTCAAATTTCCACACACCATGAAGAACCACCACACAAGCTTACTAACCTTCTTTCTCAAGACACTTCCATGACCATGAATCAAAACTTCATTCCACTCATCAAAAAATAAAATGCTCTCAATAAACCTAAAATATCACATTGAAACACACATACCTTTATATTTTTTAGAAACTGAGAAAAAAAGGACTTTTCTTCAAACTAGGCCTATCTAGCCTCCTTATAGCCCTACCTAAAACTTGCAGATCCCACATATTTCATTAGACACATCTTCAAGACTTGAAAATAAATATCTAGAGCACTCTCATATGCCCCCTCAATCACATAAATTTACATCACCAAGATCATACTCTAAAACATACTTCCTTCACAAACCTACTAGTGAATTAGCCTTCTATATTGACAAAAACTTGAAATTCAAGAAACACAAACCTTCATTTATATATGCTTATTCAAAAAATTAAGAATAAATAGACCTCAATTCATAAGGTAGACCATTTTTATAACATAGCCCAAAACCCTAGAATCTCAAAACAAATAGGGTCAGCAAACCTCCTTCTAGTCAATACACACCTATAAAACTTCTTGCACACTTAGAGACACCAATCACACAATTTTATAACAAGATTATATCCTTCACGCCTTTGGGAGCATAGACTTCCTATAACCCATTCTGATCCTATATTATAGCTCCTCTACAAACCTATGGAGAAAACACATGAGCTTGTTTCTCCCCCTTAACCAAAGACCTTATTTTATTGGAATTATCATATTAAGTACATAAACTTGATTCTCCACACCTTATTACTTAGATTAAACTACTCATTCCTCTGATCCTAGGACCTGACCAATTACAAATCTCCCCATAATTTCATGCTTCATCAAGAACATGACATCTTGAACATGTCTTCAAATAATTTATACCAGAACATCCAAACCATGATCAAAAATCTAATTACTTATCAAAATAGGACCACAATGATTATTTACAAAGTTATTTTCTCCAATAGTTAGATATATAAAAAAATGCACAAACATAAATTGTTTTCATACTTTCTCATCAAAATAATATCTGATAGCCACCAAGATTCCTCTGACACACAAGTGTCTCCTTGAAGCCTAGATAGAGACACCCCTTTGACATAGAGACACTAAAAGTCCCAAAACTCAAGAGACTCCCATATCTCCATATCCTTTTCTGACTTTTAGTCCTACTTGACTTTAACTGAATCCTTGACTTCATTCTTTTCTTCAAATTTATCAATAAATGCTATCAATAAAAACTATTGACTCTCTTTCACTTTTGATTCCTTTTCCACCTTGTCAAAAAATCTATCAAGACTCTTGGAATCAACAGGGTTAGTCTTCTTATTCTTTACTATCTCAGGTCTCCATATCATATTTTGACTCTTCTTGTCTTCTGTAACCATCTTACCTATTTGATCCTTGAACTTATCTTGATTTACACTATAACCTTTTAGAATAACTTTATTATCATCTTTATGACTAAAAGAATTGGCAATGATAAACTTTTGTTTCCATACCTGAGTTTGTCCTTTTTCAAACCTTCTAAGAGATTTATATCCTTTGACATACCTTGAAGACCTCTTAACACTATTTGGATAGAATCTACAAATATGTTTACTCTTATGACAATTGGAAGAAATAACATCATTCAATGTACCTCTTGATTGATTTGAGTTATGATTTCTCCAAGACCAATTAATTCTTGTTCCAAGGCTCCATGAGGACACATTATTGACTGACTTCCTTTTATATTCTTTAGTTCTATGACCATATTTATTACATGTATAACAATGACCATGAAATAAACTATCATACCTTGAAGAATTTGGTTGTCTAATAGACCTTCTTGCATTGTTCTTGACCTAATATAACTTCTTTTGATCTTCATCAAGCTTGATTATCTTGGTAACTAATTGCTCATGTTCATTCATTAATGAACATATCTTGGTTTCCAATTGAATTCCCTCATCCTCTTTAGCTCTTATACTTGAAATTACAGCCATTAATTGACCTTTAAGAACTTGGATAGTCTCCTTATCACTCTTAGCTTCTTTATCCATGTCTTCCTTTATCCTACATGCTTGCTTTATCATACTTCCCTCAAGATAATTGACTTGTGCTTCAAGACCTATGATCACATACCTCATCTTGTGATTCATCTTCTTCTACTCCTTTAGTTCACCTAGTGTACTCATGAACTTAGATTCTAGATCAACTTCTTCTTCTTCACTATCATCTTCTCTACTATTATGATAGGCTTCTTTATCAAACATGATGTCCTTTTCTTTTGAACACAAACTTGTCTTGGCATCTACTAGCTGAATCTTGAGATCATTTATAATATTCTCGTCCTCTTTGGCATCTTTCTTCAATGTACATATCTTTTCTTTAAGTACCTTGATCAGAGCCTTCCACTATTGATTTTCTTTCTTCAACTACTTAGCCATATTTGTACTAACTTAGGATCACCTTCAAGCTATTAGGATTCCTTCAAAAGACACACTCTAATACCAATTATTAGAGGTATAATCACTAAGAGGGGGGGATGAATCAATGAGGCTAGATATTTAAATTTTAATTGAAGTCCCCTTCAAACTATTTAAACAATCAACATATATCGACTTGATCAAGCGACATTAATAAGAGAACTCATTCATTCAATACATACACAAGATCAAACACATAACACATAGTTCCTATAGAAAATATTCATGGGTAATAAAAACCACTCTCAAGCCTACAATATAAATGGCCTACTATCATCTAATAAATTGCAAACAAGAGACTAATCAAGTCCTTTAGACTAGAAAACTTGATCATCTCCTCCTAACTAAAGGTATTTAGTGAAACACCTATTCCATAAGGAGCATCTACCCCTAAGATGATCAACTCCTTTAGACCACCTGTTTCACAAGGAAAAACTACCGCTAAGGAAGACTAACTCTTTTAAACCCTCCTTTAATAATAAAACCTCCACCTTAGGACTAATGTGTTCAACACCTGATGATGGATGTTTAGATATCACTATTCTCACCTTTCAGCAACAACTCTATCACCCAAAACACCATGTTAGTCAAAACACATTACATACTTGAACTAATATACAAAGGTCAGTTATGACACATTACATATCCCAACTAACCCCACTATTCATCTCTGCACACTCAATGCATCCTTCAAAACAATAACTCTATCACAGCTTCAACAACATGATTAGATGGTCATACACACAATCCACACATTAATCTACCTCTTAAATCAACCACCAAGTTCACATAGTATTCACCTTGCCTTCTCTAATATTCAAACATCAAGAGCACTATTCTACCAATAGAATTATGAACAACAAGTCATATAAATAGTCCTCAAACTGATCTACTCATCAACTCATCCACATGACATTTTTTTCCTCCTTCGCTCCACAATTCACACACACAAGCCTCTCTCAAACAACCTATTGAGCATACTCACCCATTCTTCCTCTTATAGGTTTATTATGTCCAATGACCTATGTGATCATCTTCATCACCTTGCTCAAACTATCATGTCTAATCCTCTTCACTCTCTACTAGTCCTCACTGACCTATACATTCTCTTTCAAAGGTTAGCTCCTTTAATTGGCTCCACACTCAAACTCCCTCATTAGAGTCTTACAAGTCTAGAAACCAACACATTTGGTTTCATTATATATATAGCAATCATGTATTAACAAGATAATAATATTTCTTTGTCAACCACAAAACCTACCTTCACCCTTAAGGCATCTCACATTGGTCACACTTAAGCATAATCCTCTTTTAGATAAACCTAAGTCACTTTTAGGTCCTATATAAAACCATTAATCTCTTTGACTCTTCTTTGAGCATATTAAAAACACATTACCACTTATAATTACATAATTCCACTCCTTATGTCCCCTAGGAAATCCTCAAAAGATCATAATCACCTTTTCTCACCTTTGTGTATGCTCAATCAACTCAAATAGAGACCTTATACATAGGAACACCAATACCAAACATACAGTCAACTTCTTAAGCATTTTTCATACTCAAGATAGATTGATCACATCTCTAAAATACTCATATAGTATCCTCATGGAGTCTAAAACACTACCCAATAGCCAATTCACCATGAAACATAGAAACACCATCTACATAAGATTGAATATCCTTCTCAAGTCACTTGAAAAACATATATGGAAACACAATAAAATTTAAAGCTTAATAACTTTGTCTGCACATACATTTATATCTTCAAATCCATATTTCCATATGTACCTTCGAGTCCTCTACATATTTCCTTTTTAATTCATGGGCAAATTCTTCTTCTATCAAAACATATGGCCTAAAAACTAGAGACTGGTATTTCCCTTAGAAAATTCTAATATTCAAATTGCAACGATCACATTTAAACCTCAAACACAATTCTCCCATCTTGTGTCCTCTCATCTTAGATCAAATACAGTCTAGTGATCTCGTTTGATCTTTAACATATAGGAACCAATGCTCAGATGTTAAACCTATGTCACATTGACCTCATATTCTATAATATTTTAATGTTAAATCCATTAAATCTATCAATATTTAAGGATCAACTAGGTCTTTAATGATCAACACTCACCATTTGATCAATCTGTATGAATGTCCACTCATTATTAGATCTTTACCCTATACTTTTGCGTACTCATTAAAAATCATGTACCTTTCTTCATCTCAATACTTCCTAAATTCTTGAAGTAACATTCACCATTGATCTTGATCAAGCTTTAACACTTTTAAAAATGACTAAGTATGGGGACCCTTTCAATATGCTTGAGGGTCCATTTTTTATCCTTAATAACTTCTTCTGCACTTTGACACAAGATCTCAAAATTAGACTAGATGATCTCCTCACATAGGAGAATCCAAATATATAACAAATAGATCATGAAATCCTCACGCATGTGAGATATAATTCCATTAAAATTTTTCTCAAAATCTTCTATCATAGATCCAAAAATGTCAAAAACTACCTAGAAGGCCAACTTTGCTCCTGCATAACTTTTGTCACACTTTAATGCATGATTCAAATTTAACACAAAACAACTATGCTAAAAATTAAATAAACCCATATGATCATTTTCTATAGAAACCTTCACACATGAAATACATAACACCATTAAAATTCTCATAAGACTCTTCTTGCCACATCATAAAATTGGCTAAGTGTGGAAAAACACAGTCAAATTATTTGAGAGCCTAGCTTTATATATGTATATATTTTGGCACACTACATTGCATGATCTAAAAATTAATAAAAATAAACTAGGAAATATGATCATTTTGTTGTGACACCTCCATGCATGTGAATACTAACCTCATCAGCATGCTTACTTAGCTCTTTCTAGCTACATTAAAAATTTGGCTAAGTATGGGAATGCAATGAATTTTGACTGAAAAGCCAACTTTGCATGCTCATGTCTTTAACTGCACTTCAATTCATGACTTGATATCTAGTGGATAATAATTAGGGACTAATGTGGTCACAACCATGTGACCAAATCCCCTTAACTCATTTCCACATGGCAATGGTGATGTCAATAAACTACCTACTCAAATTTTTTGCTACTAGACTAACCTACCAAGATGACCATAATTAAGAACTATATGAATACCACTCATGCACACAAGAATTCTAACCATCATTAACCTATAATAAGACCCCTTTCACATTATTAATACTTAAAACACATCCCTAAACACATCTAATTACTCAAACTCTAATGATTATCTAAGCCAACATCAAGCATTCTAAGATAAGAACATTGCACACTTTGTCATCATCACTTTGGCTAAAAAATCACTTCATCCACTCACCAAGACACCTCTATGACATCACTGAAAACTCTCCAACAAGATCATCAAAGTTGAAGTTCTTTCATATGAGTATCCTCTACTTATCCCACAAGTAGTTACTTCATAGTCACCAGTTATAGTTCTAACAGAGTTTATAGCATAGTTGTTAGTTACATCTCAAAGCATAATTCTTATTGACACATCATAGAGTTTAGTAGATCCAATAATATGAGTAAGTTATACTCCCATAGTATCAACACATGCATACTCTCCCATGAAGACCATTATTAGAGACACCCCTATATTAAAGATATGTCACATATTCTAAAGGGTCTTTCTCCACTCAAATCTTTTTTGAGATCATTATTATTGGGTTCTTAGGGTTCAAGAAAAGGGAAATTAAAAACTAGTGACAAGAAAAAAATTTAATAGGGAAAATATGAATTCTAAATCCACAAGGTAAAAAATAAAATATCTTTAGAGTCTAGAAATCATAAATTCAGGTAAAAATCTAAAACAAAATTTGAAAAATGAAGTAATCCTTGAAATAAAAGTATACATTCACCAAAAAATTTTACCCTATTTTTTATCAAACTATAAATTTTGTTCATCGAATAGACCTGTGAAATTAGATAGATATCAGAATGATTAATAATTCTAATTTTGATAAATGATAAATATCATAAATTACTAATTTTAGAAAACACAAAGAAGAAATATACTTAGCTAAAACTAGGATTATTCTGGACTATTTTATATATTTTAAAGTGTAAATTAATAAAATAAATGACTTTGCATGCTCAAGTTTAGAAATATAATTTGAAATTGTTTTTAGACATGACCATTGTAAATGGATAGGAGCATAGGTCACTTGTGTCTATTGACCATATACTTATCCTATTTAATTGTGATTAATGACTAATTAGATAAGATATAATAAGAAACATTCTAATAGTGATAGGTCAAAAATATAATTTCACTATACTTCCAAAGAGGACCACTTTAGGTGGACAAAAGTACATGATGTTCAAGTTCATTGACCCCACACTTCTCTCGGTTGACTATGAAAAAAATCAAGTTATTTCCCCTTATGTACCTATGTTTTTTGTGTGAATTGGTATATCATGATTCAAAATTTTTGACACAATATTTTTTGTTTTCTAATTTTTCCTTTAAAACCCTAAAGGCACCTTGAAATATTGAAATATTGTAAATTAAAGGCAAGTGTAATGGGTTGATTTAACATCATTCACCGCCTTGATGATTTACCATTTCCTATGTATCCAATAATCCAAGGATGGAAATTAATCTCACATAATTCTCCATCGTGGAATGATTGTGTGATTATTTTCCTTGACTATGTGTATGCAACTATAAATATGGCTTTGTTAATTGACAATAATATCTCTTAACTTGTTTATAGATTTATTAAACTTGGCTTATGGGTGATTTTTGTGAGTGTTCTTGAATATTTAAAGAATAGGCATATTTTTTCAATGTGCAATAGTGTGTAAGCTAGGAACCAAGTGATATAAAGTGTCTCTAATGAATGAATTTTGATGTGTATTTATAGGAAAACCTTTTGATAATTATCTTGGGACGACCTTGTAAAATGTGTGAGAAGAGCCAAAATAAAGTTTCTAAATTTATAAACTATCAATTATTTGGCACGAGATGCAATTGATCTAAGTGAACATCTTTGCAACAACATCATTTCCCACCTAGTGTGAACCTATCTTGCAAGATCATGGATAACTACCTTGAGTTAGAAACATTTTTAGGGTGATATTAAGTAGTTTGAGCATTTGTATTTTATGTTTATATGTAGTAGTGATGGGTAAAATAAGGGCTAAGCCCACATATAGATAAAAGGCTTAAAGGAATGAGAAATAAGAGCCATGTATTTGGGTGTAAGTCATGTAGTTTAATATATTTCAAGAATCAACATTGGTGAGTCACGTGATAATATTTATGTGTATACAACTATTTTTTCACCCTACATATTAATTATAGATAATTTTTATGTCTTACATTGATATTATATCATGACATAAAATTATTCTTACGTATCATGACATGGGAAGCTAGGCCTTATATCTTCCCCAAAATGTTGTAAACCTACTTATTTTCGAACTCTATAAATTCTAGACTTTCACCTATTTTATAACTACTTGAACACTTAAGTCCTGCTCAAATGCCTACATTGGCATAAGTGTATTATCCTAACACAATTGTTTAGTGCCTTAGAGTCATCCATTTTATAAATTAATTGTATTCATATGATCAGCCTAAGTAATTTAATGTGAGATATTCTCCAAAGGTATTGGTAAAAATGCAAGATCAACATTCATTCATTCCTAACATGGAAATACCTAGTAACTTGCAAGGTAACTTATCAAAAACACTCAAATGAGCAAAATGGTAAGTGCACAGAGTTGGGGGATAATTATATGGACATTTTACATAACACAATTGTGTTATTAAATAACATGATTGCATTATTGATATAACATGATCTCATTATTTTAATTATGACTCAAAAATTATAGATCCATAACATGATGACATTAATACATAATGTGATCATTTTATTATAAAAATAATAGCATAATCACATTCTTGTTATTTTACACATTAAATAATGTAAACATGTAGATGGAGTGAATCTTGGTTATTAGATAACATGATCTCATTATTATAAAAGTAACAATGCAACTACATTCCTATTAGTTTGCACATAAAAGCATGTGGACATGCACATGAATCCCATCTTAGCTGGAAGCTTGTATTTACTACTCTAAATGTTAAAAAATATAATAAATTAGTGTCAATTTAAATGTTACATTTATTTCCTTATACATTAAATTTATTTTGGTAAATATAAGAAATTAAGGTTACTCTGCATCTGATAGAATTGGTCTCATAATTGCATGCCTTATGATGTAAAAAATAGTTTTTTTTAATCTTATCTAGTCAATATTTAGGCATTTTCAAGGTTTAAGTATTAAACATATAGGTTTTTAAGGCATAAATTTTATAATTGATGTCCATTTCTGGTAAACATATAGTCATTTTTTAGGTTTTTTCTTTCTAGATTGATTTTTGACATTTATAGTAGTCCTAGGTTTGTCAAAATTGAATTTTGTAAACCACTCACTTTGAAATTGATGAGAAGTGGTGTGATTAGAGTAGCTTAGGTCACACTGATGACCTACACACATCAAATGACTACTTTGTGTTATTTTTACTTGTTCATCATCCCTCCTTCATCCCTGATCACTCCTTACTCATACCTCATCACCCCTATTGACTCTCTCATCATTCCTCATTATCCCTATTCACTCACTTATTGACCCTCACTATTCTTAGTCATCTCTAATCACTCCCTCACCATCCCTAATTACTCCCTCATTAACCCTAACTATTCTTCATCATCACTAATCACTCATTCCTCATCCTTCATCATTCACTCATTAACCCTCACCATCCCTCATCATATTTAATCACTCCCTCATAATCCCTAATCACTCCATCATTAGCTCTCACCATAACTCATCATCCCTAATCACTATTTCATCATCCCTAATCACTCCCTCTTTGTCTCTCATCATCCCTAATCACTCCCTTATTGACCTTCACCATTCCTCATCATTTATAATCATCCATAATCACTCCCTCATTGAACCCCACCATCCCTCACCATCCCTAATCACTACTTCATCATACCTCATCATCTCTAATCACTCCTTCCTCATCCCTCATCACCCCTAATCACTCCCTCATTACCCTCACAATCCTTCATCATCCCTATGACTCTCTCATTGACCCTCACCACCCCTCATCATCCCTATTGACTCCCTCGTCATATTTACACAATTATTCCTCATCCTTCCTCATCCTTAATCATTTTATTTAATTCCTTGATGGTGGTATTTTGTTGGGGTTTAACAATGCTAGGAGCTACAAGTGGAGAGTTGAATGCTAGCATAAAATATAAGACAGTGATCAAAATGATGTGGAGGCTAATTTGAAACATAAATATTTAACACCTATGAAAAATATGGGCTTATTAGAAATGATTTAATTCACAATTAAAGATCTGGTAGAAAAAGAGAAGCATTTAAAACCACCATAGCATGAAAAATGGGTAGTAAATATGAGGATAACCAAGCTATGTGATTTCTTGAAAACAATCAATTATTTTCCATATGAGGGATTTTTATAATCCAAATAATTATATTGAAGACCTTCTATTTCCATGTTTATTGATTGAGTCATCATACTAGAGAGTGGAAAATAATTTTCAAATGATAAGAATAAGTAGTCCAAGATTGGAAAGTGGTGCTTAATTCATAGCTTCAATATTTAATCCAATAAAGAGTGTCACACTATGAGCTCTCTACTTCCACATATTGAGAAGTGGGTACAAGTTATCTATCACTATAAAATGGTAATTAGATAAGATATTATGAACCTAATGATATGGTCGGTACTAAAAATATTTCTACTTCCCCTGATAAGAAATTATATGAATTATAAATATTGTTTCATTAATAAATGTAGATAAATGGTTATCCAATATACTTCATCATTTCCAATATAATTAAGAAGAATTTAATTTCTCCTAAAGCATATTTTCAAAATTTGAACATGAAATTAATAAATCATTCATAACTATATGCTAGTATATGGTCTAGTGTAGGCCTTGATAAATGGATCACCTAAAAGTGTCACTTGGTGTACAAAATCAAACTTTTTAAAGATGCAATCCTTTGTGACATCTCACCATTATAGGTTTGTAATGTTTTATATGTGGTCAACCATATATTTACCATTGACATGTAGTCTATGAATTAAATTCTTAAATTTTTTTGAAAGATTATCATGATCTGAAATACCATGTATCATGGTTAGTTCATAAGCTTTCACTCATTAGTGCTAGGAAGTGCAAGAATCTTGTTAGTTCTAGCAATAAGTATACTCTTGATGGTAAGAAGTAAATGTAATAACATATTTATGGCACCATAGCATAGTGTGGTTTATACAATAATAACAAAGACAAAATAATTTAATGATAAACTAGATGAATACAAAGATATCTTTTAGTCACCTAAATAAATTACTACATATTGTACACTAAATAATACTATTTATTTGATCCATTAACTACCTCTACCTCAAACCTCTTTATACAATATATCATTTCTATAGAATGAATAGATCAAGTGGTAAATCCATGAAATCATGGATAATGGACACATCGTGTCCAAATCATTGCCTTGTAGAAGCCCAATTGTGTTTATGCCAAAGTTGTGAATCAATTAAAAAAAATTAATAAGATTAAAGTGAAGAAATTTTATCCTCATCTAAATATTAAGGCCTTTTTATACTAAAACCATGGTGTATAAGTCTTTTCCAAAATTGTGTTAAGTTTGGGTATCATCATATTCATGTTAAACCTATAGACATTTGGAATATAGTCTTAAAAATAAAGGAAGGATTTATTTACTAGTTGGTTGTGCCTTTTAGGTTAACTCATGTAGCGACTTCATTCATTGAAATGTTGAATGGTCTCCTCAGTCCCTTTACTTATGTAAATTTTTAAATCTACCTTGATGACATCTTAATCTTTATAAAACATGGGATGAACATCTACACCATGTTGAATTAGTGTTTCACATTTTTTAGAAACACATTTTTATGATAGCATGAATAAATGTTTTATTTCATACAAGAGATAAAATATTTGGGACACATCTCACAGACAAAGAGTGCATGTCTAAACCTAAAAAAGATTTAAATCATATAAGAATGGAAAGTGCCAAATAAATTTGTGTCTGATTCAAATCTTCTCAGAATTAGAAAATTATAAAAGAGATTGGTGTTTAGTTTTTATCCTTTGAACCAAGCTACCAAAGGTAAAACTAAATAAAGTTTCATCTAGTCAGATGCACAACAAAGATAATTTGATGAACTAAAATTTATACTCTATTTTTTGTTAGTACTTATGTTACTTGACTATAAGTTTGGAAGATCATCCAATTCATTCAGTAATAAAATTGACTATTACAAATGTGTATTGTTAACACAACAAGTGCTATAAATGATTTAATTTCTATTATAATAGATTAAATAACATATGATTGGAATCAAAGATATATTTAGAGTGTATACTTATGTCAGATAATGAGGGAGCCATTAGGGATGGTGAAGGTCAATGATGGAGTGATGAGGGATGGTGAGGGATGGAAAGTGTCAATTATAGAGTGATTAGCAATAATGAGGGATAAGGAAGGATTGATTAGGGATTATTATGGATGAGGAGGGAGTGATTATAGACAATGAGGGATTTTGATAGTCAATGAAGGAGTGATTAGGGATGATAAGCCAAAGTGAGAAGAGATGATAAGGGATAATGAAGGTCAATGAGGGAGTGATTAGGGATGAGGAAGGAGTGAATAAGGATGAAGAAGAGATTATGGATGAGAAAAGAGTGATTAGGGATGGTGAATGATTGGAAGGGAGTGATTAAGTATGATGAGGGATAGTGGGGTTCAATGGAGGAGTGATTATGGATGATAAGGGAGTGATTATAAATGAATAGGGATAGTTAAGGTTAATGAGGGAGTGATTAGGGACAATGAGTAATGATGAGAGAGTGATTAGGGGTAATGATGGATTAGTAGGAAGTGATCATGGATGAGGGAGGGATGAGGAATAATTGAATTACCATAAAGTTGTTATTTAATGTGTACAGGTCATCAATGTGACCTACACTACCCCAATCACACCACTTTGGATCATGTTCAAAGTGAGTAGTTTTAAAAATTCAATTTTGACAAACCTAAGACTCTTAAAAATGCCAAAAATCAATCTGGAAGGCACAAAAACCTAAAAAATGACTATATGTTTACCAAAACTAGATATCAATTACAAAATTTATGTACTTAAATCCCTACATTTAATACTTAAACCCTAAAAATTCCTAAGTAATGACCAAATTGGATTTTCAAAAACTATTTTCCACATCATAAGGTGTGTAGCTGTGAGACCAACTCTATCAAATATAAAGTGATCCTAATTTCGTATATTTAGTAAAATAATTTTAAAATATAAAGAAATAAATTTAATAATTTAAATGTAAAATTATACTTATTTCATTATTATTTATCTATTAATTTGATCATGTTATCTATTAATGTGATCGAGTTATCTATTAACACGATCACACTACTAAAGTGATCATGTTATACATTAATACAATGGAGTTACTAAATTGATCACATTATACATTAACATGATCATGTTACTAAGGCAATTAACTTATACATTAATGTGATTTCACTATTTTAATTTGAATTCAAACACTATGCCTTTTTGGCTCAGGAATAACTTGGATTCTTGAGCCAAAGGCTTGGACTTGTCAATCTACAACTGAGTCTAAGAGTTATGATAAAAAACAAAAAAAATCAACTTCAATCACCAAATACACTATGCGTTTTAATATTAAAATTAAAAAACTTAATACCATCATAATGAACATGCTCTCACATTCCAAAAATATTATTTTTATAATTTTTGGACTAAGTAAGGCTTCAAACTATGTTAATTTATAACTATACATTTTTATACCACTACATGCCACAAAAATACATACTTATAAATGTTCATGTAATTTATCATTCATTGATTCAAGTGCAAAACAAATTATATGGTCACAAACTAGGCCTAATTCTACACACATTCAAAAAAATGATTATTTTTTTTGAGATAGTTGGGCACATTGCATGGGTGGCTATCCACTTTTTTGTCAGTTTTCAAGATATATTTACTTGTAAAATATGTTAAAAAAATAGTCATTGAAAAAAAATATATAGGTCACAAACTAGAAGATCTTATCTAAATTTTCACTAAAGTGTTTCAAACAGTATTAAACACTACTCAAAAAATGGTGCATTGCATAGTTGTCTATCTACAGTATTTTCTTAAAAAATAAGAGTTCCTCTTCATATTTTAGATGTTTTACCTAGTTATAATTAACCATTTTATTAAAAAAATAGTGTTTTCGAATCTGGACTCAAAATTCTACATTTTATGTTCTTACACCATCTTCGAATTTGGATTGTAGATATCTCAAATTATCTATAGAAGTTTAGATTTATGAAATTTCAATAAAATAATGTCCATGACTAGGCCCCTTTCTATCCCCCAATTTTGTGCTCTTACCCAAAAGCTTCCCTATTTTATCCTATTTACATATTAGTTATGAGGACAACACATTTATAGATTTTAAGTACTAAAGGTGCATCTTAAGGGCCATATTTTCCAAGTTATAAGCTAGGTCATTGTTATACCTACTTATCACACATTTCATGATTCACATACAAACCAACATGTATGTGAAAACCACATCATTCTAAGGCCGTCTTCAGAGTAGTGTTTATGTAGGAAACACTCATTGACATAGGGGTCTTTGGGGTTAACTCAACACTGTGAGCCCATTAACCCATTTTTTCCAAGGTTACTATGAAGATGAAGAGTTGTGGTTTTATGATTTGATAATGAGTAACAATCCATGACTTATATTTGAATGTACTAGAGAAAAGGCAATGTAAAACCTAGAAGCATCAAGGTGGTCACATCCTAATTTATCATGAATTTTGTATTGGACACCTATTTTTGATCCAAATAGTAGTATAGATGTAACCATCCTAGGCTTACACATGTGTCTGAGGCCATAAAGTCATTTAATCTATAATTCGGCACCTATACTAGAATATTATTATAGTCTACTACCTACCTATTCTAGATATAGATATATACTATCATTAGAAACAACTAAGTATCTTGTTTTCATTATTTTTTCAATATCTAGCATAGTTGTGTTCCCTATTTTTAGTATATCTTAGTGTAATAAATTTAGTATATGTTTTATCTAAGTTTTGTAATTAATTGGCCTTATATAGATATGTTTAACACCCTTGTGCTTATTGATTTCTATATTATTAATTTTATCTATCCCATTAGGATCTTGTTGGCATGGTGGATTGCATCCTCTGAAGGAAGGCTCAACTTTCTTCCTCCATGTGACACAATGGAGACACCCCTCTTGATGTGGGTTGCAAATGTGAGGGCTGAATCTCTAGAGTAGGGGCTAGCTCACCTTGATGCACCTTAAGGCCCTATATTTCCTACTGCTAACAATGGGGGGGATGAAAAGGGAGAGAAATGTTGATATCAAAACCTAAACTAATATGATGATGCACCAAAATGATTGGTCTACTCAAATTTGACATAAACTTTACACCAGTCAGAAGAAAGCATACACTTCAATCAAATGAGAACCTTTCCTACATCAATGTTTCAATAGGGGATCCTATAGAGATATAGGGAGGAAGAACTAGCAGAGGTGTTTTAAGACATATTATAGACAGCCTATTCACATGTGCCTATACTCTGAGTTGGACACTTCTTGTTGACCTGCAAGAGAAGAACTCACAATACACTAGATATGTTGGCATAAACTTATGAAATCATGAAAATGAAATGAATTTACATAAGATAAAACCATATACATATGCAAAAGTGCAAGCTCAAATGGAGGTAAAAAATGCTTCTTTTGATTAAAAGTAAATTCCTTCAGGGCTTCACCATATAATGTTGAGAGATGCTTTCTCAAATGAGAAGTTACAAATATATAGATAACTTGGAAATATATAGCTGAAAAATCAATGGATGGAGACCCATTCTAATTTAAATGATTCTATCAAGACCACAAACCCATTATGATGTCGTATTCTTCCAATTATGTATGGGAGAGCCATGTTGTAAATGTCCAAGCTGTTTCCCTTTCTATCCTGGGCCTGCAAAAGCATGGGATGCTCCTTCTAGAAACTGACAAATCCATCCCTAAGTTATGTTGATTGGACCATACTCTATTCAATACTAGGCACAACTAATTTTGCATTAATGGTGAAGCATGAAAACATGGGCTATTCTCCTCTATAGTTTGAAAATGAATCCTTTTATTAGTTTTTGGTAGAGACTATTTCACTTAAGTGTATTTACTCTTCTTATTGATGACACATGTGCCACTTGCCTTGGTCTGATTCATCCTTGGGTCTACTCTTTGACTTGTCACACTACATGGAATGTTTTGAGATTTTAATTTATTGTGCTGCATGGCCACATTATGGGTTACCCACCTTGTTTTCTTATACTTTTATCTTTTCTTTTTATCTTTAACCATTCAGGGTTATTTTCCTTCAGGCTTGGCTTTATTTTTCTCTTAGGTTCTTTTTCTTGCTTGCTCATTCATTTTTTCTTCAGGATTTTGGGCTTTTATTTTTGAATTCCTTCAAAAAAAATGTCTGAAGGAATTTGCCGTTGGTCTCTCTTTTGTTTCAGCCTTTTTTTCTTGAGTTTTCCTTCTGACAAAATGTCTACATGAATTATTTCTTTTGGTGTTGGCCTTTCCCAAAGGTCAAGTGCCCTTTAAAATTTTGTCTTCATCCCTTTATTTCTTAAAGTGCCCTCCACAAGGGTCATTTGAGCTTGGAAGTACCCTTCAGATAAAAGGAAATGGTCCACTTTCTTGACCAAGTGCCCTCCGCAAGGACACTTACCCTTCAGACTTTCTGTGACCATCAAATTTCTTTGGACAAAAGTTTAAAGGAATTCCTTTGGAAATTTTATCCAAAGAAATTCTCTTTGGCTTAGCTTCAGACAACATGTCTAAAGGAAAACTCCTTCCACTTGTCACTTTTCCTGAAGGGCAAGTTCCCTTTGGGCTTCTTGTCTTTCCCACTTTACTTTAATCAGCTACCCTTTGCAAGGGCATTTCGAGCCAAAAGCTCCCTTCGAAACTTTTATGTTTGTCCTCAAACTAATGAAAAGCCCTCTACAAGGTCTGTTATACCTTCAAACATATCCTTCAAAAGTTTTTTAAAGGTTTGTTTCTTCCTTGAAGTTGCTCCTACAAGGACACATACCCTTCAAGGAGATTGTAAATGACCCTACAGAATGCCCAAGTGTCCTCCATGAAAAAACACTTAACTTAAGAAGAATCTAAGAAAAATTTAGGCTCTTTTGAAGGACATACTCAAAAAATCCTTAAATTAAAGATGTCTCAAAACCTGATTGCTTCTTCCTTACCCTCTCAAGTTTGTGAATGACTCTAACTCATGAAAATTGGCAAGTACTTTGCAAAACATGACCTACACTGGAACTGGCCATATACACTTTTGGGTTTGGCAAGTGATCATGCTTATTACTTGTAAAGCTTACAAGTAAATTTTTATTCTGAGAACTTGATTTGTTCTATGAGAGATGGAAAAGACCAATGCTTGATGAGACAACACCTGCACCTAAAAAAAACAACTTTTCCTTGATTTTTAAAGGGTTAAGACCTAGTTTTAGGGCAAAAGGTCATGAATAACAAGGTTTCCAGGGAAAAAAATGGGGGGGTGCCCATTTTTTCATGTAGGATTCACAAAATGGTCAACAAATTGGTGACTTATAGGGGAAGTATGCTTGTTATGCTTGATAAGACTGGTGGCCTAAAATTCCATTGGATATGGAGTCAGGATGCATCTTGGGGAAGTCAACAATAGATTTTTAAGGAAATAAGAACCAAAAAATATTTTACCCCAAAAAACAAATAAAAACACACACAAAAGCTAAAAATACTACACACATGCATAACAACAATTAGGTAAAATGAGGGAAAAAAAGGAAACTATGTACATGATAAAAAAAACCTAGTAACATTGCTTAAGATATATTCCATTGATTGGGATATGTGTATCTTCACCATCCAACTTGGAGAGCTGGAAATCATTGTGTTTCTTGTATTGGGTGATGACATATGGTCCACTCCATAGAGCATCAGACTTTATGTGCCTTCCAGACTTGGCTCGGTCCTTATCCCACTTCAAGATAATGTCACCTTCTGAGAAGCTCCTTAGTTTAGACATATTGTCAAAATGCTTCTGTTTTTATTTTTGGTGGCTTGTCATGACATCCATGGCTTGGTCTTTTACTTCTTGAAGCTCCATTAGCTCACAATACTTGACTTTCAGGCTGTCTCTCTCCACTAACTATAGTTGATGGGCAAGATCCAATGCTAGTAACTCAAGTGAGATAGGAAGTCTAGCTTCCCTTACGTACACAAGTGTGTATGTTTAATTATTGATCACCCTCTTTAGAGTGATCCTATCTTCCCAAAGAGTTATCTTCAACTTTGGTATGCCAAGTCCTTTGATTTTACTTCATTGTCCTTTTTATGATCCTAATCAAATTCTTTTTATGGACTTAGCCAACCCATTCCCTTGTGGATAGTATTTGGAATAGGTGTTGAGACATATTCCATACTTTAATGCCCACTCACTTGTCTTCATTCCCAAGAAAACCAATGCATTATCTAAAATGATTAACATTGGGACCCCAAATCTTGTCACTATGCCTTCATAGAAGTCTAGGACTGCAATCTCTTTGGCCTCTTTTAAAGCTATGGCCTCTACACACATTGTGGAATAATCCATGGTAGTCAAGACCCACTTGTGGCCAGCACTAGAAAGAGGATTGATCAACCTTATGAAGTCCAACCCCCATTACATGAATGGTTGTTCCACCTGAATAAGATGAAGAGGAATGGTATCTAGTTGTTGCTTCCCATCAAAGAAGGCACATTTTTGACATTCCTCACCCAAGAATGAGTGTCTTTAAATAGACTAGGCTAAAATTAACTAGCCTTCAGAATCCTTGTAGTTGTGGCCTTGAGAGCAAAGTGGCCACTAACTAGTCCATCATGGAACTCAAACAGTACCTTATCGACTTGGTGTGAATCAATGCATCTTAAGAATACCCCTAAAAATTCTTTCTTGAATATCACTTCATCAACTAGGACATAAGGAAGAAATTGGAGTCTATAATACCTCCTCTTGTTCTTATCAAGACCTTGTAAGCACTCACCAGATCGAAGGAAATAAACCATGTCTTGTGCCTAGCTCTTTATGATTGTTGGTATAGATACTATAGGTTCATCTTGGAGTACAAAAACATCATCCTTTAGTGCTTTCAAGTCTGTAGAGAGGTATTCACATAGCCCTCTTCCTCTTACCAGCTTGGTGGTCTTGATCTCTATGTCATACTCCATTACTTTGGTGATCTAACCTATGCTTTTTTCATTCAAGTCTTAGTTCAACAAGAAGTCTTTTACACTAGGATGTGACACCATGATGTGAATCTTGTTGTTAGATAACATATGTCTGAACTTCTTCAAAATCTGTATGACTGCAAGTACCTACTTCTTAATATACATGTATTTGGCCTCATAGCCTTCTAAACCTTGGCTGAAAAAAGAAAGAGGATATTCTAAATTCTTATCATTTTCTTGAGTGAGCATATTAGAGATTACCTCTTCATTCCCAAAGGTGTATAGATTGAAGTCCTTGGAGAAGTTTAGACTAGTTAGGGTAGGATCTTGGGTGATAGCTTGCTTGATGCCTTTGAAGCTTTCTCTTCTTCTTGCTATCCACATGAACATCATGTTCTTCCTTAGAATGGAAGTTAGTGTCTTGACAAGCTCAGCAAAGTTAGGAATGAATCTTCCAATGATATTTATTTTACCAAAGATACTTTATAGGCCCTTCTTGTGCTTAGACAAGGACAATGATAAGATGGTGTGCACCCTCTTTGGATCAATGGATAGGCCTTCCTTTGAAATGACATGATCCAAGAGCTTGCCTTCATGGATGGAAAACATGTATTTATCTAGGTTGAGAAAGATGCCAAACTCTCTACACCTTTCAAATATTTGCCTTAGGTGTTTCAAATGTTCACTTTCCTCCTTGGAGAAGACTATCACATCATCAAGAGAAACTATCAGAATGTCATTGATCAAACCTTAGAAAGCCATATCCATAACACGTTGGAAGGTAGCTCTAGCATTTGACAATCTAAATAGCATCTTCCTATAGGTGTATGTTCCCCACTTAGTGGTGAATGATGTCTTGTATTGGTCACATTCTTGTACCAAGATTTGATTATACCTAGAGTAGTCATCTAGGAGAGAGAATATTTCACTACCTATCACCATCTAAAGAATTTGATCCATACTTGGAATGGGATAGTGATCTCTCATTGAGACTCTATTCAGGTCTCTAAAATGCACACACAATCTGACCTCTCCATTCTTATTCCTAATAGGGACCAAATTGGCTAGCCAAAAAGAGTGTTTGATAGGGAAAATGATCCTAGACTCGATCAGTTTGGTGAGTTCCTTCCTCATGAGAGGCTCAATCTTTGGATTGATTGGCCTTTACTTTTACTTGATGGTTTTCGCACCTTCCTCCATCTCAATGGTGTGTTGCACCAAGCTTGGATAAAATCCCTTCAAATCACCATACTTCCAAGTGAAGACCTCAAAAAACTCTTGATGTAACATAATGAAAGCATGTTTTTCCTCATTGGTGCACACCTTCCCAAGTGCAAACAACTTATCCTTGTAGATCTCTACCCTTTCATAATTTTCCTTCTTGGTTGACATGTTTGCTTTGTCTCTCTTGAGTTGGTCATCTTCATTGAAAATGCTCTCAAGAGCTACCAAAACTTTGGGAAGCCTATTGGTCTTTAGTTGAACAATCTACCCGTCAACTACTACTGCAGCTTGGACTAATTTTTAGAAACAAACTCAACTTCTTCCTATAAGAAAAGTGTTATTTGTTGGTCACTTTCAAAAACCTACCAATTAGTGACATTATCTAGTATGGAGGGCCTCACAATCACCTTTAAGTGATGTTGATTCTTTCTTTGTCTCACCCCCTTTGGGATATCAAATTGAGAACCAACTGCTTCTAGTCTATCCACATGTTTTTTCTCCTCTCTTAGAATGGAAGTGATGTTGAAATCAAAAATGTTATCCACAAGGTCCCACACTCTATGATTGTAAGACTTGAATAGGGATTTTTTGGTCAAGCTTTGACCTCTCACTTGGTTCACAATCAACTCACTATTTCCAAACACCTACAATTCTTTGATTCCTTTCTTCCTTGCCCATTCTATGCCATGAACAAGGGACTGATACTCTGCTATGTTGTAAGAGTAGGAGAATTAAAAGCTGAAAGTTGAGAAGTATTTATCCTTTGAAGGTGAAACCAGCATTTCCCCACCACCAAATCTCAACTTGATTCTAGATCCATCAAAGAATAGCTACCACAAACCATAGTATTCTTGATCTGCCTTCATCAATTTTGACATGAAAGCATATTTATCATGCATGCATTAGACTCTAAGAATAGATTCTTCAATGAACTTTTAAGGATCATGCTCAAAGTTATCATTTCCCTATTCATCTAGGAGTAGGTCAGTAACTCCTACAAGGGAAGATGAGGGAGATTGGTCCACCTGGAGCTCTTCTTCATCAATGATTGCATAATTCACATTCACTGCTTTGGGTGAGTATGCCTCCATGTGATCCTTATGGATGGGATCTGACTCAATATCTAATTTAGTTCCATAGTTTGTCCTAAAAACCATGTAAGATGAATTAGCTTCCAAGTATCCACCTATCTTAGATGTGAAATACCTTGATAATCAAAGAGAAAATTAAGGAAGAACATCTACCACTATCATATCATGGGAAATTGAGAAGGTTGGATATGAATGGAGAGTCAGATTCAAGTCTCTTTCCACTCCCAAGGTCTTAGCTAGTGATCCATCCAACTGTAGAACTCCTTTGGTCATTTGCTCATACTTGAGGCCTAGCTTATCAGCTATGCATTTTAGTATAACTGAGGTGTTTTCTCCACTATCAATGATGTAATTATGGACCACAAAATCACCAATAATCAAGGATAAATAGAAGGGAGGGACATTCTCATTTTTATTTGATTGACCTCCCATGGGAGGAGCCCCATTTACTATCAACACATTATCATTTCTTGTTTGGATAGCTTGCTTCCCTAGTCCATATAATTCCTTTTGGAGTCTATCCTTTTGTCCTATCAATGTTAAAGAATCCTATAATGAGATTTTCATATGTAACTTCTTCATTTGGTCCACTATATTTATTAAAGGATTGCCCCCTTTAGATTTTTTCTTAGGAACATTCATAACCTATGGTGCAACCTAAGGAGATAAAGCTTCAACTGGTGGCCTGTAATTGGAAAACTTTTGATTTACTTGTGGTGAAGGAGATGCTATAGGTTCTTGAGTGGCTACTTGAGATTCATCAATGGCTATCCTTTTGTACTTGGTGTTGGCTACAACACCAACATTCTGATTACTTGTGCCCCCTGCATAGTTGACTACATACAACTCTCCTTCCAAGTGATTCATAAGAGTGGAATCAGATTGAGCCTACTTATTATTCATCTCAAGTTGTTTTGATATCTCAAAATTTGAGAATTAGGTTGCCTTATCACCTTATGTGATCATGTTTTGATTTGGTATCTCACTAGCATAAGTAACCTATTCTTGGCCATGCTCTAAGGGTGGATAATTGGGTTGCTCTTGCACTAAATTATATTGAGTGAGGACAAGAACCTTGGAAGATCAAGGGGAACTTGAATTATATCTTTGATAAGGATTGATATGTGAAATTTGACCTTCCCTTGATTATAATTCTAGAAGGGAGGCCTATTTACCTACCCAAACTACTGGTAGCCTTAATTTGGCCTATAACTCTAAGCTTGTTATCTTTTGAGGACAACTAACTCATTAGTAACACTCTACAGTAGGCTCTTAACTTCATGTATTTCATTTATAGGGGTAGCAGCTAGCTTCTCTTCATTAGGTAAAGGAGCTAGAGTGGGCACAATAGGCTAGATTGAGGGTTGTAAGTCAGGAAAGAGTGGCATATGAGGTCTAAGAACTATCTTTCCTACTTGAACAAGGCAATTTTTAGTAGCTATGGCTATCTCATAAGCAATGGGTAGAGTGTTCCCACCCATAGACTGTATCATGACAGTAATGTCACTATTCAGAGCCTTTAAGTATTAAAGGAAAGCATAGCTTGGGTTTGGCCTCACAAGAATTGGGATTTTGTCCCAAGTCTTTTGGAACCTAGTGTTAAAATCTTTCATAAAATCATGTGGGGCTCTCTTCATGGTGGTTAATTGCTTGACTAGAGATAAATTGTCACATTTTTTCCCAAACCTATTGGTCAAGAGGGTCCCTAACTCATTCCATGAGCCAACTGAGTTCACAAGCAAGGTCCCATACCAGTCTAAAACTTTTCCTTTGAAGGACAAGGCTAAAAATCTAATGGCTACATTTTCCTTAGTGATATTATGGATGTTGTAAAGGTTGGCTATGTTTTTTATATGCTCGAAAATAGTGATTAAGCCCTCTCCACTAAACGGAGGAATAACTTTAAGATTTGTCCCTAGAATTAGGTCATACTTCTGAAGGTTTAAGGGACTCTAACCATTAAAGGCCATAAAAGGGAAAGTCATGGCTATGAAAGGATTCAATCAGGATCTCCTTGAGTAGGTATATTTTATTGTTGGTTTAGGAAAGTGGCTTACTATGTAAGGGTGGGTATTTGTAAACATTAACATTTTGATTGAGTTCAAAGGCAACTCAACAAATTCAAATGGGATGCCCCTAGAATAAGATCTCATAGTGACCTTTGGCATGGGATGTGAGTTTGATCATTAACCAGAGACTGGGTTCCTAAAGGGAGTCACCAAGTGCTAAATATAGCTCCTTTTTTTGGATTTTTTAATAATATCAAGACCAACACCAATCTTGAAACTTGTAGGACACAAAAATTATTCCATCAATCATGCAAAAAACTGTTGATGTGGTGGATTACACCCTCTAAAGGGAGGCTCGATGTGATACAATGGAGACACCCCTCTTGTTGTGGGTTACAAATAAGAGGGGTGAATCCCTAGATTAAGGGATAGATCCCCTTGATGCACCTTAAGGACTTGGATTTCCTCATGCTAATAATGGGGGGATGAAAAGGGAGAGAAATGCTAAAATCAAAACCTTAACTAATGTGGTGATACACCAAAATGATTGGTCTAATCAGATCTAACATACACTTTACACCAAAGAGAAGCAATCATACACTTCATTCAAATGAGAACCCTTCCTGCAATATTGTTTTAATAGGGGATCCTATAGAGATACAGGGAGGAAAAACTACCAAAGGTGTTATAAGACAAACTATAGATACCCTGTTCATATGGACCTATACTCTAAGCTAGACACTTCTTGTTGACCTGCAAGATAACTCACAATACACTAGATATGTTGGAATAAACTTATGAAAGCATGAAAAGGAAATGACTTGACATAAGATAAAACCATATATATATGCAAAAGTACAAGATCAAATAAAGGTAAAAAATGCTTCTTTTGATTCAAGGTAAATTCCTTCAGGGCTTTGCCATACAGTGCTGAGAGATTCTTTCTCAAATGATAAGTTACAAATATATAGACAACTTAGAAATATATTGCTGACAAATCAAGGGATGGAGACCCATGTTGAGTTAAACAATTCTATCAAGACCATAAGCCCATGTTGTTGCCATATTCTTCCAATTGTGTATGGGAGAGCCATGTTGTAGATGTCCAAGTCACTGCCCTTGTTATCTTGGGCCTACAAAATCATGGGATACTCCTAACAACTAACAAAGCCATCTCTAAGTTGTGTTGACTGGACCATGCTCTCTTTAATGTTGGGTATAACTAGTTGTGCATTAATGGAAAAGTGTAAAAACATGGGTTGTTCTCCTCTATAGTTCAAAAACAAATCATTTTATTGGTTTTAGGTAGAGACTATTTCACCTAAGTGCATTTACTCTTCTTGCTGATGACACCTGTACCACTTGCCTTGGTCTGGTTCATCCTTGGGTCTGCATTTTGACTTATCATGCTACTTGGAATATTTTGAGATTTTACTTTATTGTGTTGCATGGCTGTGTTCTGGGTTACCCACCTTATTTTATTTTACTTTGCTTTTTTCCTTTTGTCTTTAACCATTCAAGCTTATTTTCCTTCGGGCTTAGCTTTCCTTTTCTCTTGGGTTCCTTTGCTTTCTTGCTCATTCATTTGTTATTTGAGCTTTCAAGCTTTTGTTTTTGAATTCAATCAGATAAAATGTCTGAAGGAATTCCTTCAAACATTTTGTCTAAAGGAATTCATAATTGGTCTCTCTTTTATTTCAATGCTTTTTTATAGAGCTTTCCTTCTGACAAAATGTCTGAATGAATTCTTTCTTTTGGTGATGGGCTTTCCTGAAGGGTAAGTTCCCTTTGATATTTTGTCTTCATCCCTTACTTTCTTAAAGTTCCATCCACAAGGGCCATTTGATCTCGAAAGTACCCTTTGAAAAAAATGAAATGGTCCACTTTCTTGACCAAGTTCCCTTTATAAGGACATTTACCCTTCAGACTTTCTACAATCGTCAAATTTATTTGGAAAAAATGTTTGAAAGAATTCCTTTAGACATTTTGTCCAAATAAATTCTCTTTGGCTTGCCTTCTTTAGTTTTCCTTTGAACAAAATTTTTGAAGGAAAACTCTTTTCACTTTTCACTTTTCCTGAAGGGCAAGTTACCTTCGAGCTTCTTGTCTTTGCTCCTTTGCTTCAATTGGCTACCCTCTACAAGCGCATTTTGAGCCAAAAGTGCCACTCAAAATTTTTATGTTGGTCCTCACACTGATGAAAATCCCTCTGCAGCGTTTGTTCTGCCTTCAAACATACCCTTTAAAAATTTTCTAAAAGTTTTTTTTCTTCTTTGAAGTGCCTCCCACAAGGGCACATACCCTTTAGGGAAATTTTGAATGACCCTACAGAATGGCCAAGTGCCTTCCATGGAAAAATACTTACCTTAAGAAGCATCTAAGACCAATTTGGGCTCTTCCAAAATACTTACTCAAAAAAGCTTTAAAGTAAAGACATCTCAAAACCTGATTGCTTCTTCCTTACCCTCTCGAGTTTGTGAATGACTCCAACTCATGAAAATTGGCAAGTAAAGTACTTTGCAAAACATGACCTACACTAGAACTGGCCATAAACCCTTTTGGGTTTGGTGAGTGCTCTTGTTTATTATTTGTAAAGATTACAAGTAAATGTTTGTTCTGAGAATCCAATTTGCTCTGTGAGTGCTAGAAAAAACCAATGCTTGATGAGAAAACACCTGTCCCTATACAAAAGGAACTTTTCCTTGATTTTTAAAGGGTTAAGACCTAGTTTTAGGTCAAAAGGTCATGAAGAACAAGGTTTCAAGGGAAAAAGAGGGGGGATGCCCATTTTGGCATATAGGATTCACAAAATGGTCAACAAATCCATATCTAATTTAGGGTTAAATAATTCGTTAATTCTATTCATGTAAATGCAAAAAAAATGATTTCAAGGGTTTTTAGTTAGCTATGGTTCTAGTTTTATGTTTAATTATATAATTTTTCATTTCTAAGAAATAGAAAATAGAAATCAAAAAACCTAATTTCAAGTTGAAGATAAAGAAGCATTGATCACTCATGTCAATAATAACAAGGGCTTAATAGATGCATTTTTTAATCTTAAAAGAGATTAAATAAACAAACATGATAAGGCTATGGCTTCACCATATAGTGATGGTGAATCCTTAGAAGGTAATACAACTAAATTCATACCTATAAATCTACAAACATCTAGAGTAGGCATGGGTTATGTCTTCTAACCTTTGTTTCTTGAAACTATGATTGCTACATCTATGATGGGGTTACCAAATTATTCAACTCAAATGTCAGTTTATATGCCTACTCAAACCATGTTTCTTTCCCCTTTAGTAAATACTCAACTTAATAATCTAAATCCCAATGGTTCTATAATTTAAGCACTCCTTCAAGTTATAAATAACTTAGAGGACAAGGTTACCAACATTGAATAAAAGGCTTTAAAGTCTCATCATGTTATTTATTCATAAGATGTGTTGCATAACCCCCTTATACCTAATATATATTTTCACCCTTTTCTAGTTGGTTTTGTTTCACCTAATTTCTCATTTTATGATGGGATGGGTGATCCTAAATATCATCTTCGATCCTTCTTTATATCATGTTTTGATTATACCTCTAATGATTAAATTTTCACCAAATTATTTCCAAGGATCCTTGAGGATTATTCTTCAAGGTGGTTCTATGATTTACCTCTTCAATCCTTGAAAACATTCAAATATATTTCAAATCAATTTTTGGCATAAGTTTCCATTAATATTAGTGAAAAGGTTTCTTATAGAAAATTGTAAAAATTAAAGAAGGAACCAATGAATATATCTTGAGGTACAAGACAATCTTGGCTAAAAATGACCAATCAAATGGTAGATAAATAGCTTTAAGACTTTTTAATGTAAAGTTTTCTTTCTCCTTTACATGATTCCATTGTTTTCAAAAATTTCAAATATTTTGATGACTTATGCCATGTTGTGAGGGACTATGAAATGATGTTTATTTATATAATCACTTAAAAGTGGTATTTGAGTGCTAAGAGTGATAATCAAGACTACATATTCTTAAATTATCCCTAGACCTATCCTAGACCCTATTATCACTCTTTTTTAGCCTTTGTATTGGCCACAAGCATCCCTAGTAAGCTCAAATGCAGTCAAAAACCCTCATTCCCTGATATTGGCCCTTCATGCGCAATAGTTTGCCAACTAGACATTATCACCACATTAAGGACACTAAGAGAGCTATGTGGCATTAGTGTACCCAAAGTGGTGCCTATGTCATTTACCCTAACTTTCCATAATGAATATATTTTCAAAGGTAAAACCCTCCTAAGGTCGGCCTAGACATCTTTTATTACCTGGATAAGTAACAAAACACTATAAATACATGACATTTATCCCTCTATCCACTAGATGGAAATGATATGCAAAATACCTATTCAAACATGAAACAAGATAAGAAAAATCAAAGGTATTAATCCCTATTATGCCATACTTCTACATACTACCATCTAAAGCTACCCTAATCTTAGATTTTCCATATTTCCAATCTCAAGCACAATCAAGGCACTCAAGGCCACTATCATTATAGTATCACATGCACTTGCACTAACACTTAGGTGGGGAGAACATCATTAGGCTTGATCCCTCCTTGGAGTATTGGTATGTATAAAACCCTCTCAATAATGGGGTGTTGAGGATGTCTAGCCTATCCTACTAATAAACACACTTTTTAACTCGTGCCTTACTAACAAAGAGGATTAGGTTTTGAATTATAAATCAATCACTACATGCATAATATAGAGTTTTAAACTTCATGCTTACATGAACAGAACCCATAAACATAGACACAGGTACACCCAAAAGTTTGGGATAGTCATGTATAAATGACATTAACACCATTAGCAATATACTAGAGCCAAATGGTCCCTCTATCCAAATGTGGCACTACTATCCAAGAGGGGTTCTAACATAGAGATCTAGTTGATGACACTCATACCTATTCATAACTTAGTTTCTAGTACTCAGATCATTTGGATCATGTGTTTTCTAGATAATTATTTATTTGTACATATTTATTACCATTTTTATAACGTTAAAGCTAGTCAAATCTATAACAAATAGTGGTTATTTTATGCATATTATTTCCCTGATTTAGACTAGTCAACCCTTTAATAAAAAATAGGATTTACATAAGCTAAACTTTAAAAGGTTAAAACATTTGATGATCCCATCTTACTTTGAACATTGCTTAAATCTTAACCTTAGATGTTCTTAGGGTTTGTATCCATTTTATGTTTATGATAAGATTTTAGTTATAAAATTTTAGATTTGTTTCAATATTTTTTTACAATATTTCTTACACTAAAATTCTTTAAAGGTTTAAAATATACAACTTGTTTTCCTACTTCCCAAACAATAATTGTAGAATTTAATAATAAATTTGATGAGATTGATAAAAAATAATTTCAATATTTTATGTCTAAACATGTAAATATGCAAGATGAACTCATCACTATTATTTTTTAAAAACTCCAAAAATAAAATAATGGTCAATCTTTAAATCCCCCATCTAATAATATTTCTACACCTATAGTGGGGCCAGCTAAACTAGCACAACCTAAAATTATAATTCAACAACCTTTAGTGATAGATACACCTCTTATGGCTAGTTCCTCCACTCCAGATGTGAAATCCATTATGCATGATGTTCATAATCTACAAGTTAAGGCATTACATATTGAAAAGGGAGCCACTAGGCAATCACATGCCTTGGATTATAATATTTTCTTATATACATCTTTGGCACATCACATAGTAGTAGATCTATTTCCATCCAGATTTGTGGAACCTAAGCTTACACTATATGATGGCAAGGGTCACCCATAGAACCATCTTTGAGATTTTCACTCAACATGTTTGGTATACATGTCTAATGATTGATTTCTTACAAAAAAAAATCCAGGCAATTTAAAGTATTATTCCCTAAAGGGGTTTTATGACTTACTTAATCAATCTATTACAGCATTCAATCCTTTGGAAGACATGTTTTTAACACACTTCTCCATCAATATCAATGATAAGATCTCATATCCCCAAGTTATATAATTGAAATAAAAGTGAAATGAACCTATCATAGAATACATCTTATGATGCAAGACTATATTATCTAAATTTACTAGCCCCATAGTAGACAAAGGGATTTACGACATCTTTAAATATAATTTCTTACTGCTATTACATGAAGCTATTTGATTTAATAAGTTTCCTACATTCCTAGATTTGTGATACATAATAAATGAAAGATAGGTTAAGATTATATCAATGGGTAAACTAAATTATACTAATGGATCATAATTAACTACTAATAGTTCAAATAAGCCTCCATACAAGGTAAGGGATAATGAGAATAAGAGTGATTAGAAGGCCATAAATAACATAACTTTGGAGCCATCTACTCATTTGGTTTTATCATCTCCTTAGCATTGCATCTTCACCAACCTTCCATAGTCACCAACACAAGTTTTATAATAGATCTTAGAATCCAATTTCATATCTATCCCTCATATTAAAGAGGTCAATACAACACAACCTATTCCAAATAAATATGATTCTAATGCATTCTTCGAGTATCACAGGGCACCAGCATAAACAATAAATAGATGCATAAGCCTAAAACATATGATACAAAAGTTGATTAAGGCTAACATTATTGATTTGGGAACACCCACAAAGGCACCAAAAGTAAAATAGAAGGAAGCTAAGTCATTAAATATATTATTAGATCTATTTCTAAAGCACATAAAAATGAGGCATGGGGCACATCAGATATTCACTACACATATTAGGCAAATCCACCACCAACTTCATATCATACTATTACAGAGGAGGCACACCCATTACATAACATCATTATCATATACCATAATACAATCCCATCTAGACCACTCATCACCTTCTCAAAGTAGGAGATTGTTGATGATGATACATATTTACATTCACTCTTTGTACAAGCATACATAAATCCTCATCTTGTCTAAATTGTTATGTTTAAAAATGGGTCAAGTATTGGCATGTGCACTATGACACTTTTACAACATTTAGGGTATTCAGAGTAGCATATATTCCTCACAGACATAATTATTAGTGGCTTCAGTGGTCATGTTTAGAATTCCATTGGGGAGATTGTGATTCCTTTAAAGGTTAGACCAGCACATATAAACACTCAATTCTTAATAGTACCTAGTGTAGGCATGTTTGATATGTTATTAGTTATCCCATGGATATAACAACTAATATCCATCCCATCCACATCACATTGATGCTTGAAATACATACATGCAAATTAGATGTGTTAGAGGTACAATCACTAAGAGTGGAGGGTAAATCAATGATCTTAAATATTTTAATTTGAATTGTAATCCCTTTTAAACTATTTAAACAATTAGTATATATCAACTTGATCAAGCAACATTACCAAGAGAAATCATTCATTCAATGTATACACAAGATCAAACACATAACACATAGTTCCTTTGGGAAACCCTCATGGGGAATAAAATCCACTCTCTAGCTTGCAACACAAATGGACTACTATCTTATAAGAAATTACAAATAAGAGATCGATCAACTCCTTTAAACTAGAAAACCTTGATCATATCCTCCTGACCAAAGGTATTTAATGAAACACTTATTCCATAAGGAGCACTTGACCCTAATATGATCAACTCATTTAGACCACTTGCTTTTTGTAAAAGACCTATTTTACAAGGATAAACTGCCCCTCAAGAAGATGAACACCTTTAGACCCTCCTTTGATAAAAACACTTCCACCTTAGCACTAATGTATTCAACACCTGATGATGGATCTTTGGATATCACTCTTCTCACCTTTCAAAAATAACTCTTTAACCCAACACACCTTATTGGCCAAATCACATTACATACTTGAACCAACATACAAAGATCAATTAGGACACATTACATATCCCAACTAACCCCACTCTTTAACTTTACAAACTCAATACATCCTTCATAAAAATAACTCTATCATAGCTTTAATAACATGACCAAATGTTCATACACATAGTCCACACACTGATCTACCTCTCTGATCAACCACAAAGTTCACACAATCTTCACCTTACCTTGATTGACATTCAAACAACAAGAGCACTATTCTACTAATAGAGACCAAAAAGTCCTACAAATTATGCTCAAACTAATCTAATAATCAACTCATCCATAAGGCACTCTACCCCTCCTTTAATCCATAATTCACACACACACAAGCCTCTCTCAAACATTCTCTTGAGTATACTCACCCATTTTTCCTCCCATAGGCTTATTAGGTCCAATAACCTATGTGATCATCCTCAGCACCTTTCTCAAACTAGCATCTCTAATCGTCTTCACTCTCTACTGGTCCTCACTGGCCTATACATTCTCTTTAAAAGGTTATCTCCTTCACTTGGATCCACACTTGTAGTCCCTAATTCAAGTCTTACAAGTCTAAAAACCAACACATTTGGTTTATCTATATATAGATAAATCATGAATTAACAAGATCATAATATTTCTTTGTCATGCACAAATCAGGCCTTCACCCTTAACACATCTCACATGGGTCACACTTGAGCACAATCCTCTTTCAAATAGGCCTAAGTCACTTTTAGGTCTTATAAAGACCTATTCAACTCTATGACACATCTCTGAGCATAGTAAGAACACAAGACCACTTAAAATTACATAGGTCCACTCTTTATGTTCCCTAAGACATCCTCAAAATATCATTGTCACCTTTGCTCACCTCTATGTATGCTCAATCAACTCAAACAAAGACCTTATACATAGGAACACCAATACCAAAAATATAATCAATTTCTTCAGCATTGTTCATACTCAAAATAGATTGATCGCATAAAAATACTCACAATGCATCCTCATGGAGTCTACAATACTCCCCAATATCCAATTCACCATGAAACATTGAAACATCTACATAACCTTAAATAACTTTCTTAGGTCACTTACATAACATCTACAAAAACATAGTAAACTTTGGAGCTTAATAACTTTGTTTGCACACACTTTTAGATCTTAAAATCCATATTTTGAGATGCATTTTGAATTATTCTACATATTTGTTTTTTATTTCATGAAAAAATTCATCTTCTATCAAAAGATAAGGCCTAAAAACAAGACACTAGTATTTTCCTTAGAAAATTCAAATATTCAAATGGAAACAATCATAATTAAACCTCATACACAATACTCGCATCTTGTGTCCTCTCAGCTCATATTGAATACACTTAATTGATCTTGTTTGATCTTTAACACAAAGGTGGTAATTATTAAATTTTAAACCTCTATCACTTTGACGTCATTTCATGTAATCTTATAATGTTGAGTCCACCTGCTTCATCGATCTTTGTGGATCAACTAGGTCTTTAATGATAAATGTTCATCATTCAATTAATCTATACGAATGTATGCTCATTGTTGGATCCTTACCCTATACCTTTGCTCAGTAATTAAACATCATGCTCTTATCTTTATCTTACTGGTTCCTAAATTCTTGGAGAAACTTACACTTTTGATCTTGCTTGAGCTTTAAAACATTAAAAAATGACTAAGTATGGGGACCCTTTCAATATGACTAAGTATCCATTTTTATCCTTAATAAATTCTTATGTGCTTCGATGCAAGATCTCAAAATTAGACCAAATGATCTTCTTACATTGGAGAATCCAAATATATAAAAAATAGATCATATAACCCTCGCACATGCAAGATATAATGCCATTAAAATTCCTTCTCAAAATCTTCTATCATAGAGCCAATAATGTCAAAAACTGCCTCAAAGGCCAAATTTGCTCCTGTATAACTTTTATCATGCTTTAACGCATGATTTCAAATTTAGTGAAAAATAACTATGATCACAACTAAATAAACCCATATGATCATCTTCTATGGATACCTTAAAACATGCAAAATATAACACCATCAAAATTCTCACTTGGTTCTTCTTGCCACATTGTAAAATTGTCTAATTATGGAAAAACACAGTCAAATTGCTTGGGAGCCCAACTTTGCATGTGCATATATTTTGATATGATAAATTATATGATCTAAAAATTAGCACAAATAAACTAAGCACAAAAATGAAAAAAACCATATGATCATTTTATCCTGACATATCCATGCATGTAAATGCTGACCTCATCAACATGTTTACTTAGCTCTTTCTGACCACATTGCAAATTTGGTTAAGTATGGGAAAATAATGAATTCTAACTGAGAATCCAACTTTGCACCCTCACATATTTATTCATGCTTCAATGCATGAATTGAGATATGTAACATAACAACTAGGGACTAATGTGATCACAACCATATGACCAACTCCCCTTGACTCATTCCCACAAGGTAATGGTGATGTCAACAAAGTTCCTACTTAGATTTTATACTACTAGACCAAACTACCAATAAGACCACAATGAAGAACCAAATGAATACCACTCATGCACATAAGAATTATAACCATCATGAACCTATGATATGACCCCTTACACATGCTCAATACTTCAAACTCATCCTTAAACACCTATGATCAGTCAAATTTTGATGATTAGTTAAGCCAACATCAAACATACTAGGATAAGCACATTACACACTTTTTCATTATCACTTAGGATAAAAAACACTTCATCCACTCACCAGGACACCTCCATGAAATCACTAACAACTATCCAACAATATACCCCTTTGTCATGGATGTCAACAAACATCATATATAACAATATACAACTCACCTTCTCTCTCTTCAAGCACTCCCGCAACAGAAAATTTCTCCCACTTTGATAAAATGACAAAGTGGGAACCAACTAATCTTAAGGACCTAAAAATACCTTAAATAGAAAACTATCATCTTTGAAATATGATACAAAATCTTCCTTACCTTGAGCCTACCTTGACAACATCTTGTTGGTGCGTGCCAACACTCTCTTTAACAAGCATTGTAACTAATAAAGAAAGAACACAAAAAGACACTAAAAATTAATGTAACTCATCAAGAAACATTTGAGAGAGACTCCCCCTAATATTTGTAATCCATTTCACCATTTGAGCATCTTCATATCTCCACACACCATGAAGAACCACCACACAGGCTTACTAAACTTCTCTCTTAAGACACTTCCATGACCACCAATCAAAATTTCATGCCACTCACCAAATAGGAACATGATCTCAATCAACTTAATAAATCACCTTGAAACACATGTAACTTTCTATTTTGGATAAACTGATAAAAAAGAGACTCTTCTTTAAGCTAGGCCTATCTAGCTTCCTTATAGCCCTACCTAGAACTTCTAGATCCTGCATCTTTTAGGAGACACATATTCAAGACCAAAAAATCCATATCTATAGCACTCTAATATTCCCCCTCAATCATACCAATTGGAATCACTAGGATCATGCTTTGCGACATACTTCCTTCACAAACCTACTAACCCATTAGCCCTCTATATTGATAAAAACTTGAATAATTTGAAAACCATAAGCCTTCCATTCCAAGTGAATATTTATTTGACCACCCATTTAGCCCATTCAAAAAATTAAGAAGAAACATACCTTAATTCATAAGGCAAGCCATCATTTTAACATATCCCAAAACCCTAGAATTTAAAAACAAGCAAGGTCAACAAACCTCCTTCTACTCAACTCACACATATAAAACTTATTTCACACATAGAGACACCCATGACACACTTCTGGACCAATATTTGAGCCTTCACACCTTTGGTAACATAGACCTCCTATAACCCATTCTGACCTTATATTATAGCTCCTTTACAAACCTCTGGAGCAACCACATGAACTTTTTATTCCTCCTTAAACAAAGACCTTCTCTGATGTAATTATCATCTTGAGCACACAAACTTGCTTATTCACACCTTCTTACTCAGATTCAACTACTCAATCCTTTAATCCTAGGACTTGAATAATTACAAAGCTCCTCCTAACTTCATGTTTCATTAGGAACATAACATATTCAATAAGTCTTCAAATACTTTATACCTAAACATCCAAACCATGATCAACAAGATAATGCTTTAGCAAGATAAGACCACTGAGATTATTTACAAATTTATTTTCTCCAATAGATAGATATATTAAAAAAATGCACAAACATACCTTGTTTTCATACCTTCTCATTAAAACAATATCTGACAACCACCTATATTCCTTTGACTGATAAGTGTCTCTTTGAATCCTAGATAGAGACACCCCTTTTACATAGAGATACTAAAAGTCCCAAAACTCCTAAGACTCTGATATCTCCATATCTTTCTCTAACTTATAGTCTTACTTGACTTTAACTAAATCCTTGACTTCATTCTTTTATTTAGATTTGTCAATAAATGTTGTTAATAGAAACTCTTGACTCTCCTTCATTTCTAATTATTTTTCCACCTTAGATAACAATCCATTAAGACTCTTGGACTCAATAGGTTTACTATTCTTAGTCTTTAGTGCCTTAGGTCTTCATACATTAGTTTGACTCTTCTTGTCTTTTGTAACCATCTTACCTACTTGATCCTTGAGGTTATCCTGATTTGCACTATTGCCTTCTAGAGAAACTTTGTTATCATCTTTATAACTAAAATAATTGGCAATGATAAACTTTCATTTCCATACATGAGTTTGTCCTTTATCAAACCTTCTAAGATATTTATATCCTTTGACATACCTTGAAGACCTCTTAACACCATGTGGATAGAATCTAGTAATATGTCCACTCTTATGACACCTAACATAAATAACATCGTTCAATATAACTCTTGATTGACTTGAGTTATGATTTCTCCAAGACCAATTGCTTCTTCCTCCAACATTCCATGAGGATAGATTCTTGACTAACTTCCTTTTATAGTCCTTAACTCTATGACCATACTTATTACATGTATAATAATGACCATGAAATAAACTATCATAACTTGAATCATTTGGTTTTCTAACAAACCTTCTTGCCTTGCTCTTGACCTGATCCAACTTCATTTGATCTTCATCAAGATTTTTTATCATGATAACCAATTTTTCATGCTCATTCATCAATGAACCTAGCTTGGTTTCCAATTGAATGATCTCATCCTCTTTAGCTCTTATACCTGAAATTATAGCCATTAACTGACCTCTAAAAACTCGGATAGTCTCCTTATCACTCTTAGCTTCTTTAGTCATTTCATCCTTTATTTTACATTCTTACTCTATCATTCTTCCCTCAAGAGAACTGACTTATGCTTCAAGACCTTTGATCACATACCTCATCTTGTGATTCCTCTTTTTCTGCTCCTTTAGTTCACCAAGTGTACTCATGAACTTAGATTTTAGATCAACTTCTTTTTCTTTGTTGTCATCTTCTCTACTATTATGATAGGCTTCTTATCAAACATGATGTCCTTTTGTTTTGAGCACAAACTTATCTTGGCATCTACTAGCTGAATCTTGAGATCATTGATAATATTCTCATCCTCTTTGGCATCTTTCTTTAAAGTACATATCTATTCTTCAAGTTTCTTGATCATATCCTTCCACTTTTGATTTTATTTCTCAACTACTTATCCATCTTTGTACCAACTTAGGATCACCTTCAATCTTTTAGGCTTCCTCCAAAAGACCCACTCTGATACCAATTGTTAGAGGTACAATCACTGAGAGGGGGGAAATGAAACAACAAGCCCAAGTATTTAAATTTTAATTGCAATCACTTCCAAATTATTTAAACAATCAACATATATCAACTTGATCAAGAAACATTAACAATATAACTCATTCATTCAATTCATACACAAGATCAAACATATAATACATAGTTCCTATGAGAAACCCTCATGGGGAATAAAACCCACTCTCAATCCTGCAACACAAATAGACTACTATCATATAAAAAAATAAAAATAAGAGACTGATCAACTCCTTTAGACCAATAAACCTTGATCATGTCCTCCTAACCAAAGGTATTTAGTGAAACACCAATTCCACAAGGAGAACCTACCCCTAAGATGATCAACTCCTTTAGACCACCTATTTTTAGACAAACACATGTTTTATAAAGAGAAACTACCCCTAAGGAATACCAAATCCTTCAAACCCTCCTTTGATAATAACACTTCCACCTTAGGACTGATATCTTCAACACCTAATGATGGATCTCTAGATATTACTCGTCTCACCTTTTAGCAACAACTTTGTCACCTAACACACCCTATTGGCCAAAGCACATTACATACTTAAACTAAAATACAAAGATAAATTAGGACACATTACATATCCAAACTAACCCCACTCTTCAAATCTACACACACAATGCATCCTTAATATAAACAACTCTATCACATCTTTAACAACATGACTAAATGATCATACACACTATCCACACACTGATTTGCCTCCTAGATCAGCCATCAATCTCACATAGTCTTCACCTTGCCTTCACTCACATTCAAAAAGTAAGAGTGCTATTTTGCTAATAAAATTATGACCAAAATGTCATATAAATAGTCCTCAAACTGATTTGCTCATCAACTCATCCATATGGCACTATACCCCTCCTTCGCTCTATAATTCACACACACAAGCCTCTCTAAAATAGCCTCTTGAGCATAATCACCCATTCTACCTCTTCTAGGATTATTAGATCCAATGACCTATGTGATCATCTTCATCACATTGTTTAGACTAGCATGTTTAATCCTCTTCACTCTCTAATGGTCCTCACTGACCTGTACCTTCTCTTTCAAAGGTTATCTCCTTCGCTTGGCTACACACTCACACTCCCTCATTCTAGTTTTACAATTATATAAACCAACACATTTGGTTTCACTATATATAGATCAATCATGAATTAATAAAACCATAATGTTTCATTTTCAATTGTAAAACATGCCTTCACCCTTAAGGCATCTCACATGGGTCACACTTAAGCACAATCCTTTTTCAAATAGGCTTAAGTCACATTAAGGTCCTATAGAGACCCATCAATGCTTTGACACCTTTTCAAGCATAGTAAGAACATAAGTCCACTTAAAATTACATAGGTCTAATCCTTATTTCCCTTAGGACATCCTCAAAAGATCAAGTCACCTTTACTCACATTTGTATATGCTCAATCAATTCAAACAGAGACCTTATACATAGGAACACCAATACCAAACATAAAATCAACTTCTTAATCATTGTTCATACTCAATAGAGATTTATCACATCTTCAAAATACTCACAAAGAATCATCATAGAGTTTACAACACTCCACAGTATCTAATTCACCATGAAACATTGAAATAACATCTACATAAGCTCAAATATCCTTCTCAAGTCACTTACAGAACATATACAAAAATAAAGTAAAATCTGGAGATTAATAACTTTTTCTACACACACTTTTAGATCTTTAAATACATATTACCAAATGTGCCTTGGAGTCCTCTACATATTTGCTTCTTAATACATGAGCATATTCATCTTCTATCGAAAGATATGGCCTAAGAATTAGACATTGGTATTTCCCTTAGCAGATTCAAATATTCAAATGGCAACAATCATAGTTAAAACTCAAACACAATGCTCCTATCTTGTGTCCTCTGAGCTTATATCAAATATGCTCCACCGATATTTTTCTATCTTTAACACATAAGCACCAATACTTAGATGTTAAAATTTTATCACTTTGAACTCATCTCGTGCAATCTTATAATGTTGACTCCATGTGTTGTGTCAATCTCTATGGATCAACTAGGTCTTTAATGATCAATGCTCACCATTTGTTTAATCTATATGAATGTCCATGTGCCATTATATCCTTACCCTATACTTTTTCTCAGTCGTTAATTATCATGCACCTATCTTCATCTCATTGTTTCTTTATTTTTTGGAGTAACGTGTATCATTGATCTTACTTAAGCTTTAACACTTTAAAAAATGACTAAGTAATGGGACCCTTTGAATATGCCTGAGACATAAATTTTTTAACCTTAATAACTTCTTTTATGCTTCGATGCTAGATCTTAAAATTGGACTAGATGATCTCCTCATATAAGAGAATCCATCTATATAACAAATAACTCCTAGAACCCTCATGTGTGAGATATATAACACCATTAAAATGCCTTCTCAAAATCTTCTATCATAGAGCCAACAATGTTAAAAACTACCTAGAAGGCCAACTTTGCTCCTCCATAACTTTTATTGTGCTTTAGTGCATTAGTTCAAATTTAGCAAAAAATAACTATGCTCATAACTAAATAAACCCATATGATTGGTTTCTCTAGAAAACTTCACATGTGCAAGATATAATAACATTGAAATTGTCACTCAGCTTTTCTTACCACATTTCAAAATTTGTTAAGTATGGAAAAACATAGTTAAACTACTTGAGATCCCAACTTTGCATATGCATATATTTTGACATACTACATTACATGATCTAGAAATTAACACAAATAAACTAGGCATGAAAATGAAAAAAAACCCATATGATCATTTTATCTTTACACCACTACACGTGTGAAATCTGACCTCATTAACATGCTTACTCAACTTTTTTTGGCCACATTACAAATTTGGCTAAGTATGAGAAAATAATGATTTCTAATTAATAAGCCAATTTGTACCTTCATATCCTTAACCATGCTTTGAGGCATGACTTTAGATGTGGTGCATAATAACTAGGTACTAATTTGATCACAACCATATGACCAACTCCCCTTGACTCATTACCACATGGAAATGGTGATGTCAGCAAATTACCTACTCAGATTTTATTCTACTAGACCAAACTACCAAGATGACCACAATCAAGAACTAGATGAATACCACTCATGCACATAAGCATTATAACTATCATGAACATATGATAGGACTTGTTGCACATGTTCAATACTTTAGACTCATACCTAAACACCTCTGATCATTCAAACTCTGATGATTAACTAAACCAACATCAAGCATACTAGGATAAGCACATTACACACTTTGTCATTTTCACTTAGGCTAATAAAACACTTCATCCACTCACTAAGACACCTCATGACATCACTAATAACTCTCCAACAAGATTTTCAAAGTTGAGGTTCTTCCATATGAGTATCCTCTACCTATCCCACAAGTAGCTACTTTATAGCCACCAATTATAATTTGAACATAGTTACGAAATATAACACAATTGTTAGTTACATCTCAAAGCACAATTCCTATTGATACATCACAAAGTTTAGTAGATCCACTAGTACAAGTAAGGCCTACTCCCATAGTATCAACACATACGCATACTCTCCCATGGAGACCATTATTAGAGAGACCCCTACATCAAAGATATGTCACATATTCTAGAAGGTCTTTCTTCACTCAATTTTTTCAAAGATCAGTATTATTGGCTTCTCAGGGTTCAAGAAAAGGGAAATTAAAAACTAGTGATAAGAAAAAAAATCAATAAGGAAAATATGAATTTTGAATCCACAGGGTAAAAAATAAAATATCATTAGTGTTTATAAATCATAAATTTAGTTAAAAATCTAAAACAAAATTTGAAAAAATGAAGTAATTCTTGAAATAAAAGTATAGGTTCATCAATATGTTTTACCCTATTTTTTATCCAATAATAAATTGAGTTCATCTATTAGACTTGTGAAATTAGATAGATATCAGAATGCTAAATATATACAATAATTAATAATTCTTGTTTTGATAATTGATAAATATCATAAATTACTAATTTTATAAAACACTAAAAAGAAATATACTTAGCTAAAACTAGTATTTATGTTGACTATTTTATATATTTGAAAGTTAAATCAATAAAATATATGACTTTGTATGCTCATGTTTAGCAATAGAATTTGAAATTATTTCTAGATAGCACCATTGTAGATGGATAGGATCATAGGTCACTTGTGTCTATTGACCATAGACTTGTCCTAGTTAACTGCGATTAATGACTAATTAGATAAGATATAATAAGAAACATTTTAATAGTGATAGGTCAAAAATATAATCTAACTATACTCCCAAAGAGGACCACTTTAGGTGGACAAGAGTACATGTTGCTCAAGTTCATTGACCACACACTTCTCTCGGTTGACTATGAAAAAATTTAAGTTATTTCCCCTTATATACCTGTGTTTTTTGAGTGAACTAGTATATCATGATTCAAAATTTTCCACACAATATTTATTGTTTTCTAATTTTGCCTTTAAAACCCTAAAGACCCCTTAAAATCTTGAAATCTCATAAAATAAAGGAAAGTGTAATGGGTTAAGTTAACATCAATCACTCCCTTCATGATTGACCATTTCCTACATATCCAATACTCCAAGGATGGAAATTTATCTCACATAATTCTCCCTCTTGGAATGATTATGTGATTATTTTCCTTGACTATGTGTATTTAACTATAAATATGGCTTTGGTAATTGACAATAATAGGTCTTGATTTGCTTGCGTATTTCTTAAACTTGGCTTATAGGTTTTCCTTGTAAGTGTTCTTGAATTTCTAAATAACAGGGCATATTTTTTCAATGTGAAATAGTGTGTAAGCTAGGAACCAAGTGATAAAAAGTGTCTCTAATGAATGCATTTTGATTTGTATTTATAGGAAAACCTTTTGATAAATATCTTGGGATGACCTTGTAAAATGTGTGAGAAGACCCAAAAGAAAGTTTCTAAATTGATAAACTATCCATTAATTGGCATGGGATGCAACTAATCTAAGTGAATAGCTTTGCAACAACATCATTGTCCACCTAGCGTGAACTTATCCTAAAAGATCATGGATAACTACCTTGAATTGGGGACATTTTGAGGGTGATATTAAGTAGTTAGAGCATTTATATTTTAAATTTATGTGTATTAGTGACTGGTAAAATAAGGGATGAGCCCATATATAGATAAAAGGCTTAAAAGAATGAGAAATAAGAGTCATGTATTTGGGTGTAAGTCATGTAGTTTAATATGTGTCAAGAATTACCATTGGTGCATACACGTGATAATATTTATGTGTCTACAACTATTTTTTCACCCTACATCTTGATTATAGATTATTTTTATGTATTTCATTGATATTATATCATGACATAAAATTATTCTTACATATCATGACATGGGTACATATATTAATTCCATCCCATTTTTGGTCCACCTAATACTATCTTATTCAAATTACAAATAAACTTTGAAAACTATGATTGACCCCTGTGAAATATTTCAAACACCTACATAATATAAAGTTGTGTATAATCTGATAGACTCATCTAAGAGGATTGACCTGATCTACTTTTAGTTAGACCTATTTTCATGCATTTGTATATGCCTTTTCTAAGTTTTATCACTCTTAGTCTTGAATAAATAGTATCCACATATTATCTTGGGATACAATGTTTGGATTGGCATATATAGTGGGGGCACGTTTCTTACTTTCACTTCCTCCAAATTTATATGCTAATACACTTGGTATATATTATGTCATATCATTTAATAAAGATTTTATGGATCCTTTTTATTCTTATAATTTTAAAATATTGCCACTTGGATCCCTTTTATTCTATACATGTGTTAAATATATTTTAAAAATATAATAAATATATATATTCTAAAAATACAAAATCATGGCATAAACATGACATGTCTACTACTTTCACATTATTCATAAATTTTATTGATCACATGTTTTTGAATTACATATTATTATTCATACACATGCATTCACAGTAGATATGAGGGAGATAAATAACCTATAGGTTATATATGATACATGGATGCACATATATTAGACATTTATGTACCCATGTGCCATGCCAATGTTAGGGGTATATTATTCCATAGGTCACATTTTTACAAGTTATATATTTATATGACAATTGAATTTATCATGTTGATCTAAATTTATTTTTTATACATGTCTTTCCATTGATTATATCCTTTACAATGCTACATTTTATGGATAAGGTACTTTTATATGGTGTGACATTAACATTTATTGATGGTGTAGTCTAGTTTTACTTGTTCTATGCATCATTATTTTTATTTCATTTCCTAATCACTAATCATTGATTATACTTGTTTGGATCTTGCCTTGGTGTATGACATTTTTTTATTGATTGTGTAATTGTATGCCTTTTTCTTTGGCCCTTTCATTCTCTTATTACTTTCTATGCAATAATTTTTAATTATATGACTCTTTTTCCCCTTTCTTTATTTTACAATTATTTTTTCTTGATTTTTTCATTCTATGAATTTTATTTATATATTTTTTACCTTGTGTGACATTTAAATATCTATTTTATGTTGATATTTCCTTGTTTTATGACATTTGGTTGTCTATTATATGTGGCTTTTTCCTATGAGACATTGAGAGCTATTGGGTGTACTTTGTTGGGTGTGTCTTGGTTATCACATTTGTGTGCTTATGAGTGAATACATATAGGATTTTATACTAATCTCATGGTGTCATTATCCATAAAACACACCTTTCTTCTTGTGTGTGGTGCCATGATCCATATCATGCACCATCATGTGTAGGCTATTATTCATTAGTTTTTTTTATGATTACTATTGAGTAACATTTTGATATATATATTGTCATGACACTTTTATTCCTTATAAGTAAATAATTTGATTATATATACATGCTATGATGACATATTATCCACATGTTAACATGTGATTCTAAATGATTAAATTCTTTTACCTAACATGATGACATCAACTCTTTTATTGCCATATGAGCATTACACATAATACATTCCACACCTCAAAACTGAGGTATATTAGTGGGCCTTGTCATGGAGATTTAAGCCTACATCTATAGGTAAGTTAGACTTTGGGATAGATTCAATGATTCAAAGAGTTCATATTGGTTCAAATTATCAACTTGGTTCAATTTATAGGATAAATATTTATAAGTTGAGACATTTTTTTGGGGAATGGGTAATACATATGGAAACATTTTACAAAAACATGAGATATAAGTTTTAAATTTTTGTAAAATGTGGGATATAAATGTATAACATTCTATATCATATTGGCACTTGATGGATTATATTAGGGGCATGAACACTACCCATGCATCCACTACTAAAATATTTAATGTTAGCACCGATTGAAATAAATTAGGTGAATGAACATTGTTCATGCACAAAAACCATTATAATTTTTCTATTTTTTGAGCATAGAATCAACATGACATTGATGGTACTAAGAATCAAACATTTAAAATTTATAATTCTATCTATAGTAGCTTATTCACCCTACATGAGCCTAATAGAGCACCCCCCTCCCCTCCACATTTTGAGTTTTTAGATCAATTAAATTAATAATGTAGTTAAGGTTCTACATCAACCAATGTCATTGCATTGGTCCCTCTTCATGAAAATTGTGGAATTTATTTCCCCAACCCATGGCCCTTACCTCAGTAAATTTTCTCCATTGTGCATGATCACCCCTAATCTCTCTAATACATTATTAGGAAGCATATCTCCAAATTTAAAGAGGACAACATGGCTTACCCACTTAAAGGTGTATTTATTTTTAACTTCTTCAAATATTCAATAGTTTCATTTATCTAATTCATTTCAAATATGGACATTGATTTATATATATTCAATACACATTTTCATGGAGCAAGCGACACACTTGGAGCCTTCTCCCAGAGACAAAGTGTGTCTACATACTAAGGTGCATCTCTTTATTATTATACTCTTACATTATGGGGGAAATGCGGGGACATAGGAGGGTGAGGGAGGGCAATTTATAAACACTAAAATTTGGTATTATACTCTTGGAAATGCCAGTCCAGACCTACCTTCACCTTACATGAATTGTGCATACAACTGTGGCTCTTTCACACCCTTATGTTCTATCCATATGCTTTTTATGGGTCAGACCTTCCCCATTTTCTATCAGTCACATATGTGATTTCCACAATATATGCCTAACATATTCAGTATCATACTCATATTATTTCTAGATCATTATATCAGTATATCTTCCTTTTAGACAAGTCTATTAGACTTATAAACTTGAAAAACTTTAGAGGAATCCAACTCTGATAGACCTACCCCCATGCTAGGAAAATACACATTATATTTATGGGTTGCCCTGTATGTTTCACATGTCTATAGCATGACAAATGATAAAAATATTCCCATATAAATATAAAATATCCATAAGACTATATCCTAACCTAACATCATCTAGGACTATAAATGAAACACTAAGCAATCTTATTATATCCCTTACACATTCAAAAGGATTGAACTAGACTTCCTAATTCATAAATCAGTCAAGTAAAATGTCCTACTCAAGTGTGAAGTACCAAAGCCAAGAAAGATTTTCCATTTTCAAGTGTTGAAAGTTAGATTATAATTTGTACTCATAAAATGATCATCATTGCACACATACACATAACAAGGATAACTATGTTCAATTTGACTTCGCTCCTCAAATTATTGCATATGTACGCATTACTCAGATATTCATTGGGGGGTTATTGAAGTCATCTCAACCCACCTTTCTTCCCCTCTTATAGTATTAAGTGAATCTAGGATTTTGAAGTAAAGGAGATAGGTTTTCTTGATTTTTGCACACATCTATTACCTTGTGTCACACATGTAGATAATTTTCAACTAGGCACAATGACCCATGCTAAAATAGTGAGGCCCAAATTCATAAAAAGAATATAAAAATATAATATACATATGTATTGACATAGGAATCCAAATCCTAATGGACTCATCTAAACATATCCAGACATTAATGTTCCTAATCCGAACAAACTTACAATCTATTTTAGACTATTTTTAGTCGCCAAAATTCAATCTCATTCTTATATAAAATAATAACACCTTATGTAGCTAAATCCTCTTAATTATTCCCATTTATAATAAGTTATATTTATCCAATCAAACTGTATTTTTACATTCAATTTTTTATTTTTATTATATACTAAACAATCTAAATAATGTAAAAAATATATCTTATTTAATTACAATAATTCAAAATAAGGTATTACTATTATGCTTGAAAGGAAGGTGAACATGATTTAAATAAACAATATATTACGGATGAAAAACAAAAGTAGAAGGATGTTCGCTTATAGTTTCGATTGTCCTCGATTGCAAGAAAATACAAACAGTTCCAATATACCGTACACCGAAATGCTCGAACGAAATCATACATAATAATAGCAAAGGATTTAAGTCTATGTTTTAGGAACACAAAGACTTCAAGGTCTAAGGAACCGGTGCTTTATTCAAATGAGAAAAAATACAATACATACAAAGGAAAAAAATGACGAAGTAAGCAATGCTCAGATGGCCATGTACCAAATTAAATGAATATTTGAATGGAAAATTTTATATATTTCCTTTTCCTTTCTAACTTGTCTATTAATTGGATTTTTAAAAAAATTAATTTTATTTATTTACATAATCATGCCCATACTTAATGGACTCTTTGTTAAAAAAGCTTCATTGACTGTTGCACTACCACGTATTTTTTTAATATTTTAATAAAACCTTTTGATCTTGCATGGGTATTCTTCTGAAAAGAATGTTTTTAATTAAATTGTGTTCATATTTGATGAGGATAAAATTTAATTTAATTTTTTAATAAAAATAATTATAATATATATATATATATATATATATATATATATATATATATATATATATCATTTATGAGGTATTTATTATATTGAATTATGACATTAATAAAATCAATATTTTAAAAATCTAAGATATGTATGTTAGTATTATATATACTAGTATACATATTTTAGATAAATCTATGTAAAATATGTCGATAGAAATACTTATTTTATATTGACATTAAAGATATTTATACTTAAAGTATTATATATAAGTAGTATGTCTTTTGAACATGAACGTATAATGCAATGGTATGGTCATTAACAACATTTCAATGACCTAAGATTTTAACATTTTATTCATGTAAAATCAAATATTTTATCATTCAATGTCGAGAACTTATAATGTTTTGTAATTTTTATTTTAAACATGTCTTTGAACATGAATACATATAATACCAAAAATAAACTAAAAATATGTAGCATTTATGCAATTTCAATGCTAATATAGTTCAATGAAATCTATGTGCAAATACACATAAGATAAGGTTGTGCAAACTAGTATAATTTCTCCCATAAAAATATAAAAAATTACAACCTACACATATGAATATAATTTTGGAGATTGCTAGATAAAGAAATCAAATTTAATATAATTGTACATAATTTAAATATTGAACAATTTTTTTCAATATAAAACAATACTTTTTAAAAATAATTTATGAAATATATGTTATAATTAATTTGATTCATTCAAATTATAGATATAATGACTTATAATATATATTTTTAATCTTATTATATAAAATTATAACTAAAAAATCTTTTTAAAAAGTCTGCATGCATAATTATTTGTAGTTAACTAATATATCTAATTCTTATTTATTTTTTTACTTGATTTTATAATTTTTCATAAAAAATTTGTTATAATATTTTTTTAAATTCTACAATTCTTTTACCTTTCCAAATTCAAGTTTACATAATATATATTACAAAGTCAAAAATATAAAATTATAAATAAAAATATTTCTATATAAAAATTATACACATCTATTTATGTTCAATTAAAATAATATTTATTTTTTCTTTGTTTTCTCTCCTACATACACATAACAAACACTATATTTATTCAAGCATAACCAACATCTCCCCTATATCCTCCTCCCCCTCTAAATATTCTTCATAGTATTTATAAAATATAAGATACATTACTTTTATCCATTTCACCATACCTAAATGATTTAAGAATATGCCAACTTATATATTCTCACACCCCTCCCTTATCAATGAGTTAGAACCAGACAAAATGATTGGTAAGTTACAAGATGAAGAAACCACATACTTGTTTGCCAAATGGCACATAATCCCTCTTCTTTACTTGTAAAGACTGCCAATCTTATCCTTTAATTCGTCACCAATACTTGCTGCATTAACCTTTACTAAGAAGCAATTTCCGCCAAAACAAACCTATAATTTATTTAATTGGAACCGGAAACTCACTCTGATCGAAATCTTTCTGGCAAGGAAAATCAATAAAGTCGATGTATGAAAACAATTATTTTTTAAAACTGCTGGTTAGGAATTGCTTTTATTTATTTCTAAATTTAGTTTGAATTGATCAACCACTTTCGATTGCGTATGTTCATCTCAAATCTATTAGACGGGAACCATACAAATATTAGACTGCGTGTAAAAGAAATTAAAATTCCGTGTCTGACATTACATAATATTAAGTCAATTCAATGTGTTAATTGAAAATAAATTGAGGTGGAGCAAGTTTTTTATTTTATTCATCTCCCCGAATCAGCATTCATAAACAATGAGAACTGTTGCATTTTAATAATTGCAAATATATCCAAAACGGCCGCGGGTTGTGTTGGGGGATTTTCTGTTTGGCACATGTTTAGGAAATAGCTAAAAGTCATCAAATAAGTGCTACAGTCTAATATATGAAAGGTTATTACAAGTTAATTGATCCAGTCTGTCATAAAAGGTTATTATTTATGAAAAGTTTTTTTAAAATTAAAATAAAATTATTTATTTAATAAAATATATTTATAATATTTAAATATTAAGATTATTTATATTTTTTTAATATTATTTTTGTTTCAATAAGATGATGACTTTAAAAGTGGTTAAAAATATTGATAATAATTATAAATTAGATTATAACTTTTCCAATTCTTAATCCCAATTTAATCTTGTTTTGATGTTGAGTTTAAGAACTGGATCAAAATATTAATAATAAATATGAATCATATCACAACTTTTACAAATTTTCATACCAATTTCATATTTTTATTAAATAAAATAAATGATGTTTAATAAATAATTGATTAAAAAATATTTGTCATTTATATTATATTATAAAATTAAAATATATTAATATTTTAACATTGATGTTTTTTAAGGTCTATGTTTTAAGTTATTTATATTATATATTAATGTTAACATAATTTCAAAAATTATTTATATTTTCATTAATATTCAAATTACAAGATACTACAAATAATTAAAATTTTATTAATGTGAAAAAAATTATAATATTAATTTAATTTTACAAAATTTATCATTAAAAGTGATTATTTTCTTCACCAATAAAACTCAATAATAAAAAGAGTTAAATAATTTAATAGTTTTTTTGTGTGTTTTAATAGGTAGCATTCACATAGAATCACTAAATTATATATAATGTTGGTATCTCATTTCACATTTTAGAAATAACTATATAGTAGATTATACTGATGAGTAAGCATAAATCTAAATCAGTGAGCTCTTTCGGTTAAGCAGCTACGAGTAAGTGACATCCATATCGCCAAAGTCATCTAGGGTAAGATCTTGACTTTAACCATTTGACTCTCCATGTTAAATACCTAAAAACATTTATACTCGAATAAATGATTATAAACAACTATCATTCTCACCAATCGAACTACAACCTTTTCAATATATAATATTTTTTTTAAATTATAATTTCATTAATTTTTTAGAATAATATTATTATAAAGTTCAATAAAAATAAAAGTTAAAAAATTTAAATATTAAATATAATCTAACTATAAAAAAAAAGCCAATCTTAATTTATGATATGTTCTATTATTATAATTTAAAGTCACAAAACGAAAGCATAATTTTCTTATAATTTATGATATGTTCTATTACTATAATTTAAAGTCACAAAGTGAAAATATAAATTTTCTGTAAGTTTAAAAAATAGAGATTTTAACATGAGTATTTTATGAAGAGTATTTTTTGTTAGTTATTATTATATTTAAAGAAAATTTATATTAAATAAATAATAAAATTAATACTTTTTATTTTGAAAATTATAATTTAAAATTGACAAAAATCCTTTTATTAAATAGTATAATTATATATTTTCTTTGCAATAAGGGTTTTTTATGGTGCTTTACAACAATACAACCTTCACATTCTTTATTTGGTCTTTGGATAAATGGTAAACCTATTATCATGTTCTTTTTATACAAAAGATTTAGTCCATCAAAATTCAAATGACCAAACCTAAGATGCCATAACCACTGTGTGTCTTTTACAAGAGCACTGAAACTTAAATGCACATTATTTTTGATACTAAGAGAAAACATCTTATTAGCAGTCATGGGTATTTTGGTTATCGGCTTGTTTTTACCATCAATAATAATGCATGAACCATTTTCAAATTTGATAGTGTGGCCTTTTTGCACAAGTTGACCTAAACTTAACAAGTTATGTTTTAAGCTTGGTACAAGAAACATCACCAGAATCATCTTTAGCACAAAGAGGAAGAGGTAGAAATTCAAGAGGAAGAGGAGGACATTTTCAACAAAGAGGCAGAGGTCAAAGAGGCAATAGAAGTGATGAATAAAATTGTGGTTTCACTCAAGCAAGAGGTAGAGGCAGAGCAAATTTTCAGCAAAGAGGAAGAGGTTTTCAGAGGTATGATAAATCATCTTTACAATGTTATTACTATCAAAAGTATGGACATTTTGCATCTGAATGTAGGAAAAAGATTGCAGATGAAAGTAAACAAGAAGCCCAATATGCAAATGAAGGTGAAGGGCAAGAAGGATATGTCTTGCTAACATGCAGCACAAAGGAGGAAGTAAATGATGACAAATGGTATGTTGATAGTGGGTGCAGTAATCATATGACAGGACACAAAGAGATATTTCAAAATTTGGATGAGTCTATCAAATCTGAAGTCAAGATGGGAAATAATACAATTGCACCAGTCATGGGGAAAGGGAGGATATTAATCACAATAAGACAAGGTGAGAAAAAATATATTGGTGATGTGTTTTATGTACCAGGCTTAAAGCATAACTTGTTAAGTGTAGGTCAACTTGTGCAAAAAGGCCACACTGTCAAATTTGAAAAATGGTTCATGCATTATTATTGATGGTAAAAACAAGCTGATAACCAAAATACCCATGACTAATAATAAGATGTTTTCTCTTAGTATCAAAAACAATGTGCATTTAAGTTTCAGTGCTCTTGTAAAATGTCAGGAGAACCTACAACAATCAATATGCTCTGATACCAACTGTTAGGTGACCCCTTATCCAACGGAAGCATAATTGATTACTTTCTTATAAGCAATTAAACACAGAATTATACCAGAATGATAAAGTAACTAGAAACTTGAGACAGCAAAGAATTTGAGAGACAATACACACTCTTGTATTAGATATTACTAGAAGAAAATACAATAAGGAAGATGCCACTTCTTCCTCTACCTCAAAGGCTTGCCACACCTCAAGACCTTCTTCCCTCTCTCTCTTGCTCAACACAACAACTCTATAGCCTGAGTTATTATCCCTCCTTGAATGCTTCAGCTGATCTCCTTGACCTTACACCTGTAGATCTCCTTGACCTTGCTTGCTTCAATGCTTTCACTTGCCTTCTTGATAATTACAATACATGCCTCATGGGTCTTTAAATAGAATCCCATGGTTACAAAAATAGAACTCTAACTACAATAATTAGACACGCAGCTCGTGACTATAATTAGTCATTTTACATGCAAACACTCGCTTCACTTAACTGACTGTTCGTCAATAGCAGTTCTGGAACACACAAGCGACCGACGTCGGTTCCTGTCTGTCTGGTGCTGTCGACATCGATCGACTGGCTGCCATCGTCGATTGCCTTCTGCACTACATCTGACTGACGTCGGTCATTCTGCCGATGCCGATGCTTCTGGTTCTTCAACATCCTCTTCTTGTGTCTGCAAATAGTTGAAGCTTTTAGCTCCACACCCTAACAATCTCCCACTTGGAGATAAACAGCTGCTACTATACCTGTACCTGTACACCATCTATTTTGTTCCTTTGGCCCTGTATCCCTCTTCAAAGTCACTCTTGAAGACCAACCACCATGCAAACCTGTGATGCTATACCTGACACTTATGCCACAAGAATTTTGTTGCTCCCGAATTCTTCATGACATACTTCTGAACCAACTCTACCCTTAGCTCAGAAAACTCCCTGTATATGAAAACCTGCAACAAGTAACACAATATAATAACAGGATAATGTAGCTAATATTATCCAACCTGGTAAAGATAAAATACAATGGTCAAACCTCCATTGTCCGCAGCCTGATCAAGACCATATACCATAGCCTTCTGTCTCATGTGTCCATCCACTCTCTTCTCTAAAATGGGAATCCATCCCTCTATCCAGTGCTTTCTTCCAGCTGACAACTCTACCAACAAATACTTGTTTGGTTCTTCTCCAAGGACTCACACTCCTCATCCATGCCAAGCTCCCACTATTTCTGGATTCTACCTACATTGCTTCTTCCATCTTCCTAGTTCTTGACTATCAGTAAGCAATATAAAGAAGGTGAACAACGAATATGAGGTTCACTTACCATTTTTGACCTCCATATGGGTGTTTGAGACTTATTGACAACTAACTGTCCACCCATCATCCATTCCAGTGACCGATCTCGGCCATCTCCCAGTCTGCTCCCGACCGATTTTGGTTCCCTGCACTGACCTTGACTGCCGACATCATTTCCCTGGCTGACGTCGACGTCCCTCCTACCAACGTCGGTCCTTATGACCGACGTCAGACTTATCCTGCCCAACCTACCGACCCTACTGGTCTGCACATGATCCATGCCGGTATCTGGATGACCGACGTCGATCCCATGTGACTGACATCGGCGTCTGTGTGTTCCTGTAAGTGATGAAATTTTCATTCGTGAGCTCTTCTTGGATCAAACCTCTGTCCATACTGCCCTGCTCAGATTTATTCAGCCCCTGTGACTGATCTCTGTCCTTCATCTCCTCCATAAACACCAAGGCTTCTTTGTTCCTGTCAAAAGCATCAAATTTCCTTTTTCTGTAATGAACTCTATCTATGCTTTCTAAATCTGAGCACATACCTTTCGAATCAATAATTTCCATTCCCTTCTTATTCATGTGACCAAGCCTATTAGACCACATCTTTGAATCTACACTAGAAGTAGAATCAGTAATACAAGTAGATAGATAAAGAGTACCTACTTTCTTACCTCTTGCTAGAACAAGTGCTCCCTTGGTAACCTTCCAAGAGTCTGTTGTGAGGGTTATTGTGCATCCCTCATCTCCCAACCTTCCTATAGAAATTAAACTCTGCTTCAGAATTGGAACATGCATGACCTCTTTCAACACCCATGTGTTGTCAATCTGCAATCTCAACTGCACTTTCCCTTTGCCAACTATCTGACAAGGCATACCATCCCCTAATAGAGCACTCCAAAGTCTCCCTATTCATACTCATGGAACAAATCTCTGTTTGGGGATGCATGAAAAGATGAACCAGAATCTAAAATCCATGATCCTACCTGACTATCCAAAGAAAGTATGAGAGCGTCCTGTACCACAATATTTGCATCCTTTGCTTCTTCAATACCTGCATGTTTATTCTCTTTATCTCTCAACCAACACTCCTTCTTTGTATGTCCTTTCTTTCCACAAAACTAGTAGGTAACACCTTTGGATTCGGATCTCCTTCCCGACCTTGATTTCCCTTGCTCAACCTTCTCCCTTTGCTTTCCCCTACTTTCTACACTTAGAGCATTCCCTGATGATTCACCTGTGCTTCTCCTGCGTATTTCCTCATTCAAGATCACACTCACAACATCATCAACTTTTAAGATTTTAGAAGCAGATGCAGAATTACTTACTGCCATAACCAAACTGTCCCAACTTTCAGGCAAAGAACATAAAATCAAGAGAGCCTTTACCTCATCATCAAAAACAATATTGACTGAAGCTAACTGGTTTACCAAACCATGGAAATCACTGAGATGAGTATGTACTGATCCACCTTCCTGCATTTGCAAAGTAAATAGCTGCTTCATAAGATATACCTTATTAGAAGCTGAGGGCTTTTCGTATAAATTTGCCAAGAACTTTATCAACTCTTTCGTTGTCTTGCACTGTGATAAGCTAGAAATCACAGACGATGCAAGGCTCAACCTTATGGAATTGAGAGCCTTCCGATCAAGAACACTCCATTCTTCATCCTTCATATCTGTGGGATTGCATGCAACCCCACCCAATGGTAAGTACAGATCCTTCTGATATAGATAATCCTCAATCTACATCCTCTAGTGTTGATAATTCTTGCCGTTAAACTTCTCCATTTGTAGCTTACTTTCTTTTGCCATTGCTGAACTCCCACTCAATCAGAAAACCCTGTGAATGACCTGTAATCAAAAAATTAACCTGCTTCCTGCAAATCGTAGCTCTGATACCAATTGTCAGGAGAACCTACAACAATCAATATGCTCTAATACCAACTGTTAGGTGACCCCTTATCCAACGGAAGCACAATTGATTAATTTCTTATAAGAAATTAAACACGGAATTATACCAGAATGATAAAGTAACTAGAAATTTGAGACAGCAAAGAATTTGAGAGACAATACACACTCTTGTATTAGATATTACTAGAAGAAAATACAATAAGGAAGATGCCACTTCTTCCTCCACCTCAAAGGCTTGCCACACCTCAAGACCTTCTTCCCTCTCTCTTGCTCAACACAAAAACTCTATAGCCTGAGTTATTATCCCTCCTTGAATGCTTCAGCTGATCTCCTTGACCTTAAACCTGTAGATCTCCTTGACCTTGCTTGCTTCAATGCTTTCACTTGCCTTCTTGATAATTACAATACATGCCTCATGGGTCTTTAAATAGAATCCCATGGTTAAAAAAATAGAACTCTAACTACAATAGTTAGACACGCAGCTCGTGACTATAATTAGTCATTTGACATGCAAACACTCGCTTCACTTAACTGACTATTCATCAACAGTAGTTTTGGAACACACAGGCGACCGACGTCGGTCCCTGTCTGTCTGGTGCTGCCGATGTTAGCCGACTGGCTACCGTCGCAGGTTGCCTTCTGCACTGCATCTGACCGACGTCAGTCATTCTATCGATGCCGGTGCTTCTGGTTCTTCAGCATCCTCTTCTTGTGTCTGCAAATAGTTGAAGCTTTTAGCTCCACACCCTAACATAAAAGACACACAGTGGTTATGGAATCTTAGGTTTGGTCATTTGAATTTTGGTGGACTAAATATTTTTTATAAAAAAAACATGGTAATGGGTTTACCATTTATCCAAAGACCAAATGAAGAATGTGAAGGTTGTATTGTTGGAAAGCACCATAGAGAACCATTTCCAGTAAGGAATTCTTGGAGAGCATCAAAGCCATTAGAGTTAGTTCGCTCAGATCTATGTGGACCAATTGAGGTTGCTTCATTATCTGGTATGAGATATTTTTTGACATTTATTGATGACTATAGTAGAAAACTTTGGGTGTATCATTTGAAAAATAAATCTGATACTTTAAAGAAATTCAGAGAATTTAAAGAATTAGTTGAGAAGCAAAGTGGTTATTTTCTCAAAATTTTGAGGACTGATAGGGGTGGAGAGTATATTTCACATGATTTTCATAATTATTGTATTGAAAAGGGCACAAAAAAGGCAACTAACAATAAGGTATACACCTCAGTAAAATGGTGTAGCTGAGAGAAAAAATAGAACAATTTTAAATATGGTAAGGAGTATGCTTAATGTTAAGAATTTACCTGAGGTTTTTTGGGCAAAATTAGCTTGTTGTGCAGGTTATATTTTGAATAGATGTCCCACAAACTTAGTTTGGGGCAAGACACTAGAAGATGCCTGGGGAGGATACAAACCCTGGGTAGGTCATTTAAGAATTTTTGGTTGTATTGCTTATTCTCATGTTCTAGATGCACTTAGAAAGAAATTGGATGATAAGGCAGAAAAAATGTATCTTTGTTGGATACAGTGAAGAATCTAAGGCATATAGGTTGTACAATATAGAGACAAAAAAGTTGGTGATAAGTAGAGATGCAATGTTTCTTGAAGATCAGGAGTGGTGTTGGAAATTGGAAGAGAAATATCAAATAGTTAACATTGAAGATAGAGCTACAAATCAACAACAAATTTTAGTTGTTAACATAGGAGCCAGTAGTAGTAGCATTCAATGGTTAGCACTAAGAAGAGGTTCTTATTCATCTCCACCAAGTCATAGACATGTTTCATCAAGTAATTCTCCATTATCCACCTCAGAATCTCTAAAAAGGTGGCAAAAAATAGGGAGTTTGTCTGACATATATCAAGAAACAACAGAGGTAAATGAAGATATTTGTCATTTTGCATTTTTTGCTAATAGTGATCATGTTACATTTGAAGGAGCTATAAATGATGATAAATGGATTAAAGCTATGAATGAAGAAATTGCAGCCATAGAAAAGAATCAAACTTGGGAAATTACAAATCTCCCTGAGCATAAGAAGCCAATTGGAGTAAAGTGGGTGTATAAAACAAAGTACAATGAGCAAGGTAAAGTGAATAAATACAAGGCTAGATTGGTAGTAAAGGGCTACAAACAAAAATCAGGCATTGATTATAATGAAGTTTTTGCACCTGTTGCTAGAATGGATACTATTCGCATGATTTTAGCTCTTTCAACACAAAAGGGTTGGAAAGTCTTTCATATGGATGTAAAATCAGCATTCTTAAATGGTGTATTGGAGGAAGAAATTTATATTGAGCAATTACCTAGTTTTGAGATTAAAGGTCAGAGAGGTAAGGTGCTCAAACTAAATAAAGCTTTGTATGGTTTAAAGCAAGCACCTAGAGTTTGGTATGAAAGATTTGAATCATATTTTTTTTTAAATGCTTTTAAAAAATGCCCTTATGAGCCCACCTTATTCATAAAACAAAATCAGCAAGGAGATGTTATGATAGTTTGTATTTATGTTGATGATTTGATTTATACTAGGAATAATGAAAACATGCTTAGAGAATTTTTAGTGGCAATGAAGTGGAATTTGATGTCTATGTGCTTGCTTCTTCCATGAAAGACTGGATTTTTAGAAAGTGCAATGGTTGATTGATTATCACAAAATATAATCATTTCTTCCATTTGAGGCTGCATCAATGCTTCAAGCATCCTTTGTAACCAAACTGCTTGACAACCTACTGAAGTGGCTACCACATATTCTGCTTCTGCTGAGGACAATGCAACAATGGGTTGTTTCTTTGAAGACCATGAAATTACACCTGACCCAAAATTAAAAGCATACCCAGAAGTACTTTTTCTATCATCTTGATTTCTAGCCCAATCACTATCTGTATAACTAGTTAACCTCAAAACACCCTTCTTTTCATAAAAAATCCCATGATTTGTAGTCCCTTTTACATACCTTACAGAAAATGTTGGGAAACATTCCCAACGAACAAAGACAAATCTGATTTTTATCTTATTTTAACATCCTCCCTAAAATCTAATTTGTGGGATAGCTTCTCATCCCTAAAGGATTCTTCAATCCATTGAAATATTCTTTTTTCAAAGGTTTTGTCAAAATGTTAGCAACCTGATCTTTGGACCTGCAATAAAAAAGTTTCCCTTCTTTGTTTTTAGTTTCTTTTTCTTTCAAAGATACCTTGCTCTTTAAAGCTTCCTCAAGTGGCTCCTTTGTTGATTTATTTATTCTATGTTCATGTGTGTACAATGAACCCATAAGATCATCTATAGATAAAGATGTTAGATCTTTAGATTCTTCAATAGCTATAACTGCAGGATCATATTTTTTAGGCAAACTTCTTTAAAAAATTTCAACAATTTTTTGATTAGTCACAACCTCACCATTTGATTTCATCTGATTAACTATACCCATTGTATGAGTAAAGAAATCTCCTAAACTTTCTGAATCTGACATTTGTAAAATTTCAAAATCTTTTTTAAGCATTTGAAGGCGAACTGTTCTTACTTTTTCTGTACCTTGAAATTATTGTGCAAGGAGATCCCATGCTTCTTTGGCCTTCAAAGTGGCTGTAACTCTTGGAAGAAGAGTTTCATCAAGACCCTACACTATGAACAATAATGCTTTCTGATCTTTTTTCTGATTATCCTGCAGTAAATTCCTTTCATTTTGTGTGAGTGCTGCTAATGTTGCTGCATCTACTGGTTCTGAATACCCCTTCTGCACAAGATCCCATAGCCCTTGTGACCTGAACAAAATTTTCATCTGAAAACTCCAAAAATTAAAAAAAAAACTCCATTAAATTTAGGAATTTGTAGCTGTGTACTGTTAACATTTGTTGTCATTTTGAACTAGCTCTGATACCATATGTTAGAAAAATATTAAACTAAAAAACAAATGCAGTACATAGAAAATAAACCAGAAGAAAAAATATATAACTTAAAACAAGAGAGACAGAGAAGCAATTTGATATGCTTGCTGCAAAATTGTCTTCATACATCTTTATTGAAAGGAAATAGAAATATATACATATAACAACAACTACAGAAAAAGAAACTAAAAACAAAGAAGGGAAACTTTCCCTAAAAGCTAAGATGGGAAACTTTCCCAAACAGAAAAGAAATACGGAAAATATTGGGAAACATTCCCAACGAACAAAGACAAATCTGATTTTTATCTTATTTTAAGAATATTCATGTTTAAATAATTCACATTGTAAATGGAGATTTCAAAAGTAGATAACTGTAATACGAGTGGCCTCAGACCGGTCTGTGGTTTACAGTTGCAGCATCAAAGGGTACCAGGACACCTTGTACGTTTATGGAACTGTCGACTTCATCTTCGTCAACGCAGTGGTCGTCATCCAGAACATCAATATTATCGCCAGACGACCCATGAGCAACCAACAGAACATAATTACTGCCCAACGAAAACACCGGAATTTCCATCTACAATTTCAGAGTCAGCGCTTCCTCTGATCTTGTACCTGTGAAGGGATCGATCAAGATATACCTGGGAAGGCCATGGAAGCAATACTCTCGCACTATATTCATGCAATCCACTCTCGATGATCTCATTGATCCCACCAGTTGGATAGAGTAGGACGAAAACATTGCTCCAATGCATTCAACAATGTTTCCAAAGCTTTCCTTCAGCTAAATATGTCTAGATGAGCTTTCCTTTCTCCATAGAACCAAGTATACATTGCATTAAGGTAACTTCCTTTGGTTAGTATCTATATGCTACAATAATGCAGGCCATTGTGAGGCCTTGAAATGGATACTTATCCTCCATTGTTTATTGTTTTCTTTCTTTTTTTTTTTTGCTAAAATACAACATTGTAATTTGTTGTTTTGACCTTTCAGTGGACTGGTCTCTTTTCCTACTTGTGTCAAACTTTGTCCATCCTTTCGAATGGTTGCCTTCTATGTATCATCTTATATTTTTTTATCAAAGAGTCCTTTCTGAGCATTTATTCTTAGAACAACTTCAACCACTCACAATTAATCTAATATCGTGTTTCATGTTTTTCCTTCATTGCAAGATTGTTTGTAGCTGCACTTTCTTCTGATCTCTTTTACTTTCTTATAAGTTGTGAGGTCAACTATCATTTTTTATTGTGGTCTTCCTTCTTCTTTTGCAAGTTATCTGCACCATTGTCTCTTTGTATCTGTTTTCCAACTTTTCTACCTTTACTTTTGTTGTAAAATAGTTGTGTTGCTTGTTACAATCCACTTTCTAATTGTGAACTTTTGCATAATGCATAGCGCGGTTACTTTATCATTAATTGTTTCAGGTCTGTCATCTATTTTAATTCCACAACGACCATCTTACTTCCACAATGACTATATTCCTTTGTTTACTTGTAGCCTACTTGCACAATTACACTTTTGCCAACTATCATGGCTTTGATGGTTGATGCCTTATTGATGGTCACATTTTGGATTACAATTATATTTCATAATTATAGCTTGCTTTGATGACCACAAAGCCTTTCGCTTCTTATCTTATTTTATTTCCTATCCATCGGAAATGGTTTTTTTTTCGCTTTTACTACATATGCATAAGATAATAAAGATTTAGGTATTCAACGTGTAATACATTTGGCTGCACCTACGGTGAACTTTATTGTTAAGTTATTTTTATGATTTATGTTTATTGCAGTTGTTTTGTTTTTTTGTTTTTTTTTAAAGCTCTCACGTATGTCACGCCGACTCAAATAACATTATAATGAATTAAATACAAACCTAACTAACTCATTTCATAGTTAATATAGAAAATTAAGATCCGTTGAAAAACATGTCCCCTACACATGCACCAAACTCATCATCATACCTCTATAATATGAAGAGATAGAATTAAAAGTATATTAATCAATTGCTTATTCATCACAATAATAATCAATATATTTTCTTCCGTAATCTAATATAATATCATCAAATGATATACATACATATATGAATATGGTAAAGCATGACAACAATTTTGAATAAACGATATATCAACAAGTCCAATCCCAATTAATACTTAACCATGTACCTAAGTCAAAGTGAGGCTAAGCACGGTGTTACATTCTTTTAGTGGAATATCCATAACTAAAAGGCATCCAATTCATCAAAATCATCCAAGAAACGATCTTGGCCCTAACTATATAACTCTCCATATCAAATATCTAAAAAGATTTATACATTTATATATTATATAACAAACCATCATCCTCACCAATCAAACTACAACCTTTTCAATTTAATAATATTTTTTTACTCTCTTAAATCATATTATAATAAATATATTATAAATTTATAAAAATTATTATAATTCAATTTCATCAAAAAAAATATAATCTAATACACTAAAAAAAAAGTAAAAAGTTAAGTAATAAAACTACTTATGTGCTAACTCGTAATATAAAATCATGATTAACTTGACATAGTTTTGGATGGATATAAATTAGTAATTGCCCCAAATGTGCAAAGAAATCCAGAGGAATTATATATTTCTATTTTGTGATTATATCTAGTATGTATTAATATATAATCTCTCTCTCTCTCTCTCTCTCTCTCTCTCTCTCTCTCTCTCTCTCTCTCTCTCTCTCTCTCTCTCTCTCTCTCACACACACACACACACACACACACACACACACACACACACACACACACACACAATCTTATATTATATATAAATCGTATGAATGGCAATGACCCCACAAATATTGAGTTATTCACACAATACCTATTCGCTTTTTGTTTCCTGACCCAGCACCAACTTTACCATTGCTAGTTGGCTAATCAAAAATATTACAAAGAGAAGTTTATTTATTCTTTACATTCTAGAAAAATAAGCATTCAAATTATGTAAATTTATGTAGCAAGAATGAACAATCATAACAATTAGTAAAATTTTAATTCCAAATTAAGATTAAGCATAAAGATTTAGCCACAATCATTGTACAACATGAATCATAAAAATACAAGTTAAATTATTACTAACAATTGCCCCAAATATGCAAGTTATGCTGGAAGGAATGATAGAAAAAAAATACACAATAACCAATTGAAAGGATGAAAGACACTGTTCATGACTTGTCAAAGTAACAGTAAAGGTTATCATTTGTCACCCCTTTTAAATATTTTAACCCTTCCATTGAATTCCCAAATAGATCCCCCAAAACCAATACTCTATATATTTAAAATGAATAAGTAAAAAAAATTAAAGTACAATCCCACATCAAAAAATTCCATGCAATAACAAATTATTTACTATTTTACTATTTTTGGAATGTTAAGAAATGTCACCTTGCAACTCAAATGCCTTAAAAACACACAAATAACAATGCATACAAATGTGATGTGTCCAAAAAAATAATGAGATGACACCATCCAAGCTGGCATCCACTCATTAGCAATAATTTTTATATCCATTTTGTCTTTAAATGTAGCGAACAACATTTAAACATATTAAATAGTAGCAAGTTTATGGATTAACCTTGGATAACACTTAAAACTATTAATTAGGCAGTTTGCTAATGTTGAGTGAATCCACATGTCATCAAAAAATCAGATCAAGCATTGACAGAGTTCACTTAAAATATTGGCAAAATCAAACAATCCCAAACTACATGCTTGCCATACACAAGAAATAGATGTGAAGCGGCTCACACTCCCAGAAAGAAACACAACCATTATATATATATATATATATATATATATATATATATATATATATATATATATATATATATATATATATATATATATATATATATATATATATATGTCCAGTCCAGACATGGAGATAAACACATATTTGTAGTCTATTAAAAGCGCAGGAGGGATTTTTGAGTCCGTTGAAATCCTTGACTGAAATGGAATGCAATTTTGCTTAAGTTAAAACAACTGAGATAAAAAGATTGGTGGAGGTGTTGCTCTTGCACTGAGTTAAAGAAGAGAAAAGAATAGAGCTTGATATGGCAACAACATTAATGTTGTTGGACAAAAACCCTGCTTCGCGAGGTTTAAATCCTGGATGTGGTGATAACAAAGATTGCATGAAGGCAATGAAGAAGGTGAAGAACAATGGCATGGTGCAGAAGAAGCATCCGCAGAGAGGGCTTGGCGTCTGAGATTACAAGAGCAGAAGAAGCGACTGTAGGAAGATATGATAATGGTGGCAACAGCTACATCTACGAATAATTGTATGGCGTATGTATCATCATATGGATACATAAGGCCGCTTGGGGCGTATTCTTTTCTTAGGCATCATCATCATCATCATCATCAATTTTAACAGTGGTTTGCATGTTCATCCAATAGAAATATGTTTGGTTTGTAGTAAGTTACTTGTTTGAATCATGAGAGAAATTTTTTAAGCACCAAACCTGTGGCTAAATTAATGACTTCTTATGTTTTGATACTTTAGAAATACTAGTTTTGCAACATAGAGGATCATCCGCCTTTTATAGTCATTGGAGGAGTTAACAGTAAGAATAATACTAATAATAATCATTTTACTAATATACTAATGAAAAAATAAAATCTTTCATTTATGATAAACAATTTGCTAAAATAACAACAACAACATAAACCATGAAACAAATCTTAAAACCTTACCCACTTTATAAACCTCCAGCTTAATAACTATTTAAAAAATAAAATTTTACCCCCCAAACAAGCCCCTCTATAGATAACGTAAGAGTTATATTTAACTCCTAAGACATATTGGTTGTTTCTAGGCATGAAACATCTCAATCATGTTAACGACAAATTGGTTGTCGATAGGCATGGAACACCCAAATTTCAATCACGTTAGGTTGTATTATTGTAACGGTAGAAACAAACCAAAGTAACCGTTAAGGGAATAATCATACACGTGTACTAAATATTAAATATTAGACCTACCACATACTCCTTTTACAAATGCCAACGCCATATTAGACCTGTCCAAAACTCCTTTTAATAAGTTGGATTTTTTCCGTACACAAATAGAACTGCTTTAGATTCGTCACCAATCCTTCCGTACACAAATAGAACTGCTTTAGATTCGTCACCAATCCTCGCGCGTACACTATAACACAACGCCGTATTAACCGTACCAAAAAAGCAGGATGAAACCTATATATTATTTTTATTTAGATTTCCCAGTGGTCAAAATCTATCTGACAAGCAAGCTTAATGTAGGCGGAAAATTCTCGGTATGTACATTTCACAAGCATATTAGATTGTATCATTACATGTATCAAAGGGATATTATACTTATTATTTTCGAAAGGATAAACTAATGGATTCAATTCAGTTTAATTTTTTATTAAATTTTATCTTGTAAATGATAATTTTTTTTAATGCATTCAAATATTTATAGATTTCTAATAATTAACTTGTCTATTTATTAATTAAAAATATGAAAACAAAATTATTTGAATTGTGATTGATTAAAATTATTCACATATTATTAAAATAAAATCACTGATGTCATGTGCAGTTGGCAATGATTAGTTAGAAATAGAAACAACTTTAAAAGGGTATTGATGTCATCAACAACAATAATAGTCAAAAAATTAAATTCTATTATTAGAAGATTTGATCATGTGTAGTTATTGTTAATTAAAAAGGTATCACAAATTTGCATGCAAACAAACGCTGTGACAGTGGTAACGCTTCCAACTGGGAAGTAGGGAATTTATTTTTTTATCAATTCAATCTATTTATTTTGTGTTTAAAGGTCTCTGAAATTTGTTTAATGGCTAATGGATGACATTGTGATTTAGTTTTGAGCAGACCAAATAATCCATGCATGTTTGAAAATCTGATATCACATACAGAAGATTTCAGAAGGGGGTTTATGGTAGATGATTAGAGGCTAAACCATTATGCCATTATAGAATCTTTTAACTCCCATAATTTTGTTAAGATTTCCTTTTAATTTATATTTTGAAATCATCCAAATATTGATAACTGATGTTTATTATTAGTTTAAGCTCTCGATAACCTCTGCATCATCTAATTAAGTTCTGCATGTCTATGCATTGAAATTACATTAAAATTTTCACACAACAACACTCCTGTATTACTAGGTTTTAAAATGAGATCAAACAAAAGCCAACTCAAGTTGTGTCAATGCACTCGAAGTTATGTTATGTTATGTTAAATATTTTATGTTTTCATAGTTAATACAAATCAATTAAAGTTTTTTTTTTTGAATAACTGTGTTTTGATTAATTATCAAGAAAATTGTTTGTTTTCACATAATCTGAATACGTCTATTTTAAAAAGTCTGTCAAATATTTTAGATATTATAGTTGGATTCATATAAAAATTATTCAATTGAATATAGAATCCTAGGACCGTTATTTAAATATATGGTGTCTCCTAAAATCTGTATTGTTCATATGAAGTATCATAGAAATAGAAATAGGATAGTTTTAAACATTTTTTTGGTCATGTGGAATCCAATTCCAGCTGCAACAACAATTGATTCGTATTTAATGCTACCCAAATATTTTTTACCAACATTCATAATGTTACCAAGCCTTACATATGTATTCCTTCTTGATATTTATATACTGCAGTAGTCTCCCCTCTTTCTTGCCTTAGAAGCCTTGATTTTGAAGAGGATTATAGGAAATCTATTGACTGAAATCACACTAGAAATAATGCATGTTGTTAAATTGAAGAAGAAAATAATGTTGGTTTGTTAAATTGATGAAGAAATTAGTTCATTTCAATGCAGACATGGTTGAATGTATTAGCAACAGGCCTGCTAGCTGCTATAGCCATAATATGTATTCTTTTCCTAATATTGTGTAGGCATCATAACCTAAAAATAAATTCATAGGAAGCCCTAGTTGGAGCCAAAAGGAATTTCTCTGAAAGACCCAAAACATTAAAAGAGTTGGACACAAATCCAAATCTAAAACAGAGCCGCTGACTTACATTCCTTAGGAGGAAAAGTTACATTTACAGTCATCAATATCATCTACAGGCATTCAACTGGAATAACTACCCCTCCCTAATTTTGGAGGTAGTTGAGCATGGATGGGTTAGCTTTGTATTCACCAAAAGATGAGCTCCTTCTTTTCCAAATTTTAGGTTTTTCTATAATCGGGTTTCTTATAGAGGAGGAGTTGAACCTAAAATCAACTAGGTAATGGGATCAAGGGTTCAGGTATGACATGGAAGGTGAAGCATGGGTATCCTTTATATTCTTATGAATAATGGACCATGTATGATCAGGGACCCTATGGCCAATTTCTTGTATTATTAGGGGAATATCGTGACTAGGGATCTTGACTATTTTCAAATTTTTCTATGACAATTTATTTATTTATACATTTACAATGTATTTGTATAGAATTTGAGTAAAATTGTAATGTTTCTTCGTATCCATTGAATTGAAATTGTCATCAACGGAGAATGTGAGTTTTTCATGAAATAAGAAACTTGTATTTATTCCACTGAAATAGTTTAAATTTATTTAGTTATAATGTTTTTAAAGAAATTGTATTTTCTTTTTAATAATTAAATGTTTTAGATCACTACTATAATTAGTGATAAATTAAAAAAATACAATTATTAATTGTAACAATGATTTACCATATTGTAATAGTAATCTGAAACATTTAGTTATAAAAAAAAGGTTTAAAAGTATTGTGATTGAATTGTATAGACTGCAAAAATATTATATCTTTAAATTTATTGTTTAATATTAATTATTAATTTTTATTATTATTCTTCTTTCTTTCCTTTTTTTTGTTTCTTTTATTTTTTAATCAAAAATAATATTCGATATTTATTTAAATTTTGTGATGTATTGATCCCTGAAAAATCATTCCTTTCATTACAACTTAACTTTATAATATATTTAATGTATAAATAATATATAATATATTTTAATAAAAAATAAATTAAATAAATAATAAATAAAATATTATTATGTAATTAAAACATTATATTTGATGTTTAATTAAAAAATTAAATTAAATAATAACTAATAAATAAAATATTATAAATTTTTTAGAATGTTCCAAATAGTCAATTGAATATATGCTATTTACCTTATCGCACACTTTTAAAAAATATTAAAAATGAAATTATAGCTGGATGAGTATGTTTTTGGTAAAAATTCCATGAATATTTATTAATCTATGTTTAGAATAACCTGATATTCACTTTGTAAAAACTAAAAAAATCATATGAATATTTATTAATCCATGTTTGGTATATCATCAATGATTCTTTATCAATATGCCATTTTTGGTTGATCACTATTTTACGCGTTGAACTTAAATTATGAAATAAAATTTGAAACTATTTTTTCCAAAGTCTGAAGCTATTTTTTTCAAAATACCTCTTTTAATATGGATGCTCTCTCAATATGGACTCTAAAAGCCTCAAATCCAAAATTATGGCTGGGATTATAAATTAACATATATCCAGATCACAGATCATGTAACAATAATTATTATCCATGCCAAAATATTCTAGGACTTCATCTATGAATCCTAAAACTTATTGCATCACAGTTAAAATAACATTAGTTAGATTCAACCTTAAATGTTATTTCTATTTTTACTGTTTAGATTGTAGGAGTAATGTTCCGTGCTATGCTATACATTCAAGATGATTTTGAATCAGTAACCAAAAGTACATTCTTGCAGGTAAAAACATGATCACTTGCAAAAACATGAAGGAGACATTTCAAAATTTATTACCTAACATCTCTTTTTATTTTTGAAACCTCCGTTAAAATTACTTTGAAGCTCTATTTAATGGGTGATTTTTATTATTATTGCAGGAGACCATGGTGAGCAGGACCATTGCGGCAACCATTATTGGGTTTGCATTGGGAGGTTTTATCAATGACATTTATAGGTGAAGGAAAGTAATAATTAAAGTAGACATTATTTTTGCAGTAGTGACAGTGGTCATGGTCGCAACACCAAATCCATGGGTTTTGATAGTTGGGTGTATATTTGTGGTTCTAGGCATGTGAGCAACATTTATCAGCGTCCCTCTATACATTTCAGTCTTCTCTTGCTAAGAACATAAGACCTTTCATTAGCACCAATGGCCTTATGATCATAGGGAGACAATTTCTATCATATGTCATAAATCTAGGCTTCACAAAGGTAAGCTAAAAGAAAAAAAAGATTAAAAAAAACTTAAAGCAAGCTCAATATTTTGAAAAGATTTGTGTGATGCCTTGTTTTTGGATAGATGTTTCTGATCTCCTAGTAAAAAATTAGTTTATCAAAATAATCTTAAATAGGATGATAAAGCTTTTGGAAATATAACCCTGAATGTTTTCTACATCCTATCATTAGGAGTGATGACAAATAATAACATAAAATGTGGATAGTTTCTCTTAAACAATTGTTTGTAATGGGTTTTTGATTTCAAACGCAAAGTTCTTTTTTTTCTCAGGGTTCTAGAATATGGAGTTTGATGCTTGGGGTTGTAGGGGTACTTGCTATAATTTAGTTGGTTATGGTTATATTTTTGTCCGAATCTCCTTACTGACTTTATAAATAGATTAGTTTTTTCCTCTGTGCACTTACAAATATACAATACACAATTGAAATTTAAAATTGTTCAAAAAAACTAAAATATTATAATAATTTTGTAATTAAATAACAAATAAAGACAAAATCTATGAACTCCCACAAAGACTTGGTACATGACGCCTTTATTTATTTCTACTTATAATTATATATTATACCTATTTAATTCTAAATTAATAGGGTTCCTATGAATTGGCTGACCATCTATAAATAGTTATGTGTTTCATGCTTAGATATTGCATTTATTTATTTCTAATTTTGAATTCATAGACCACTAGATTGCGTATGTTGATATCCAATCAGCTTGCAGCAGGTAAGAGGTTAGTGTCGTCGATATTACTGGAAATCAAAATATCGTGCGATGCGACATGAAATAAAATGCCTGATCGCAGATAAGCCGACGTGGCCCGCCAAGGTATTAATTTCATGCTTTTGCTCGAGTCGTCGTTCAAACTATAAAAAACAATGATATCTATCTAAAACGGAGGGGGCGGGTTGGACTCTTCCGTTTTACCGAGATCTGACACGCGCGTTCGCATCGTTGAGGAAAATGTCATATAAGGGATTATAAAAGTGATACACGCGCTCGCTCTTTATAATTTCGTGCGTCATAGCAATTATTCATGCCTCTGGACCGTGAAATTGAACTGTTATAACTAAAGATTCCACGTTAGACACTATGAATTTCTTTAAAAAAAAAAATTAAATTAAAAACCTTAGGAGTCTTTTCAAATATGAAAATATTTGTTATACATGTCCATTTTGCTGCTTATCTCGGATGAGTCCAGGCCTGTCACTTTAAAATTTGCTGACGGCGACCTCTTTTATCCAAATTTACAATTTAGTAATATTAATGTTTTCATAAATATTAACAATTTATATTTTTTTATATATCTAAATGAATTAATAATAAAAAAATACTTTTATACAGCCTGCTCGAGTTTTTAATGACGATACAATACTTTAAAATCAGTAAGATATTGCGTTTACTTATTTATAATTTAGTTCGTTTGAATTGGCCGCCCAATCTCAATTGCGTATGTTGATCCCCAATAATCTTTGTAGTAGTTAAATTTCGCCATTCAATACCTAATATATTAAGAAGCAATTCTACGTGTCAATAATTGAAAATAAAACGCCTAATCGTAGATGGTTCAGCAAGGTTTTGCTTTCATACTTGTGCTCGAATCATCATTCAAATTTAAAACAATAATGATAACTATGGCTATGAATGAATTTCATATATATCCAAAACGGCTGGGGGTTCGACTCGGAATCTTCCGTTTTATCGCGATCTTGACGTGAAAGGCATCGTTGAGAAGTGATTATACACGCGCTATTTCTCTATATAAGTTCGTCGTGCATCTTTCTTGACCATCTAAGAATTGAAACTGACGAGTTATAACAATTGTCCAATGCCACATAATAAGAGCCACGTCAGGGCTTTAAAGTCTTAGAAAACACTAAGCTCGTTGAAATATTAGTTCAGCTCCATACTATTCTTCAATTGCCTGCAGCTTCCTTCATGTTTTCATCACCTATATATATTTTTTTTAATAAAAGGGTAAAAAAAGAAAATTTTATTTGAGTATATGTCAAGTGAATTTTCAAACTATTTTGTTGGCTCTATGCTAATCAAATATGTTATACGTAAGTAATCTTACCTGGAAAAAGAACTGCTTACTGTTTCTAGCTTCCTTGAGCTTTACCAACAATAGGAATGAACAAGAAGAATATTATTCGAGTAGAAGAATTTTGAGGTTTTTTTCGTTGGCTCTATACTGAATCTTGGATAATATTAATAATTGTCTTCCGTGTGACAAACTGGACGTATAAACAATTTACAGACAGACTTGTTCAATTAACTTAAATAGATTATCAAGAAAACAAAGCACGATTAAAATTGGTTGAACTCTCGTTACAATGGGGTTTCTGAATCCAAGTAATGCCGTAAGCGATGATGCTAAAATATCAACGTTGAATGCTTCCGGTTTCCTCCCCAAACCGTTGAATGCTTCGTCCGTGTGACGTTCCTCACCAATTCGACGTTCTAGTAGCTGCTGGGTTTGACAATAATGCAGTTAATATTGAATCAACGAAAAGCAATTTGAAACGTAAGAGTTTAAAGAAATGACAATTTCATGCAAAACACTCCGCTTCCCATTTCAAAGCGTTTAACAGAGACCGGTCACCTAATTGTCGACCGACTGCAAAATAAGTCACGGAATCACATCCTATAAATTGTGGGGCTTCGAGCATTGATCATTCAGATCTATCCTCTTGGAGAACAAGTTTGAGTGCAAGCCTTGTTTTGATTATCTGGATTTCTTCATAGTCCTTTCATTTGACATCGCCTTGTAATCCCAATTCTCAGTTATCAAACGTTTTGAGCGTCTCAAATCCCAGTCACTGGATTTACATAATGAGCGGTGTAAATAGTTACGTCAGAGTTGCAAATCTGACGTCAATTCTAGTTATGTTTGCCTTCGTGTCTGTGGCAGTCGATGCTTCCTCGAAATTGGCATGTAGCCAAACTCCTTTTCCTGATCGATGCGTGTCGTCTATGGCTTCCTATCCTGCTTATCATACGGCCAAGCTTGACAATCTTACTAACGTCGCATTGCAAGTCAGTATGCAACTGGCCCAAAAAGCTCGCGACTTTGCTTTGAGTCTCCAAAATAATGCTATGAATGAAAGAGAGCGCGCGGCTTGGCAAGATTGTTTGGAGCTCTTTGAAGATACCATGGATCATCTCAACGTCTGCTTGAGCAACAAAGACAAGGCCCCACTTTGGCTGAGCGCAGCGCTTACAAACCAAGACACCTGCTTGAACGGTTTTCGTGATCTCAATCTCACTGCTAATAATTCTATGAGAACACTCATGTATTCAAGAGCAGTGAATCTGTCGGAGTTAGTGAGCAACTCGCTTTCCACGTACAAGCTCTCCACCCTGCCCACCAACACCGGCAAAAACCGACGGCTGTTATCTGTTGATGATAATGAACGTGGAAATTTCTATTCTAACTATGGCCGCGTGAATGAAGATGGATTTCCAGAATGGGTATCAGCAGTTGACAGGAGGCTGTTGCAGTCGTCCAGTCCGGCCAGCCAAGCGAACGTAGTGGTTGCTCAAGACGGTTCTGGCAATTACCGAACGATCGCTCAAGCAGTTAACGCTGCCCCTCAGAAGAGCAGCAAAAGATATGTCATCTACATTAAAGCGGGAACTTACAAGGAGAATATCGACATATCGAAGAACATAATGAATTTGATGTTCGTTGGTGACGGCAAGGACAGGACCGTGGTGACTGGAAGCAAGAGCGTGCAAGACGGCGTTACTACCTTCAAAACTGCTACTGTTGGTAAGCCTTTCAATCCAGAACCAGAACCAGAGTTAAATCTGGTAAAATAGAGTTCAAATTTTCACAAAATTATAACTTATGTGATTGTTTTTCTTGTGTGCAGCGGTTTCTGGCAACGGATTCATTGCAAGAGATATGACGTTCGAGAACACGGCAGGAGCGCAGAAGCACCAAGCCGTTGCACTCCGAGTGGGCTCAGACCAGTCGGTGGTGTACCGTTGCAGCATCAAAGGCTATCAGGACACTTTGTATGTCTACTCCCTCCGCCAATTCTACCGCGAAGTTGATATCTACGGCACAGTTGACTTCATATTCGGCAACGCAGCGGTCGTCATCCAGAACAGCAATATTATCGCCAGACGACCCATGAGCAACCAGAAGAACACAATTACTGCCCAAGGGAGAACGGATCCCAACGAAAACACTGGAATTTCCATCCACAATTGCAGAGTGAGTGCTTCCTCTGATTTACTACCTGTGAAGGGTTCGATCAAGACATACCTGGGAAGGCCGTGGAAGCAATACTCTCGCACTGTATTCATGCAATCTACTCTTGACGATATCATTGATCCCGCCGGTTGGTTAGAATGGGACGGGAACTTTGCTCTAAATACGTTGTACTACGGCGAATACATGAACAGCGGAGGTGGCGCAGGAACATCAAAACGCGTGAATTGGCGTGGTTTTCATGTGATCACGAGTGCCAGTGAAGCCTTGAAGTTCACCGTTGGCCAATTCATCGCTGGAAGTTCATGGATTCCGGCTACAGGAATCACCTTTACTTCAGGGTTGAACTGATAATTATTATTTACTTGTTCATAATATTCTATTATTGTTTAAAGGTCTCCAATAATTTGCATCCGCCATCGCAGCAAAACACAAGCAATAAATCAATAATTTGCGTAAATATTAATGTCTAATAGTAAGTCAATTTGTGGAACATGTTTATCATGAGTTTACGTCATGAGTTTCACCTGTTTTGTATTCATTTTCGTGGGCAACTCGTAATTACTATCCTAAATTGTTTAGATGTGCATAGAAAACATAGACATTCGTTTCCCAGTCTACGAGACAATAGTAGCCTTTTCAATCTACTTGTTTTTGGGTGGATTTATATTTCAGTTATTTGATCTGAATTGAAATCACATTTAAAAAACCATTAAAAAAAATTAAAAAATAATATAACATCAGAGGTTGCATGTTTCTAAATGCCTTAATTTAGTATTTTGGTGTATAGTTATCTTTATAAGTTATTTGATCTAAGTTTAAATCATATTTGGTATTTTATGTTTTGATAAGCACTCAGATTTGGTGTTTTGGCATGGACTTATATTTACAAGCTATTTGAGTTGAGTTCAAATTCAACTTCTACATTCAATATACTTAGCAAGCTTCTATAAAACTATTTGGAAAAGGCTTAAAAAAATAAAAATAAAATAAAATTCTATATGCTTTACTAAGCACCTCAATTTAGTGTTTTGGTGTGGAGTTACATAAATTACAAACTACTTACCCTGAGTTCAAATTACACTTGGCATTCAATATGCCTAACAAGATTCTAAAAATCTATAAAAGGATTAAAAATAATATAGAATCAAGACTTGCAAATATTTTAGTGTGAAATTACATTAACAAGATTCTTAAAAAATAATAAAGGGATTATAAATAATACGAATTAAGGCTTATAAGTACCTTGTGATGCACCCTAATTTGTTGTATTGGTGTAGAGTTACATATACAAGTTATTTGATCTGAGATTCGAGTTATGAGTTTCCGTTAATCAAAGGACAACTATCTTATACATTAATTCTCATTTTAATAATATGGCATTTTGAATATATTTTAATATCAAATGCTTCAATTTGGTGTATGTCTATAGCAAAACCCACTCCAAGTGTTATAATTAAAATAAGGTCACAAAATGCCAAGTTCATGCAGGATAGTATGGTTACATTCAGTTTGAAATACAATGAATAAATTATGTGTAGTGCATTGACAGACATAACTTTTACGTATACCCATGGTTAAATATAAATCAGGGTTTGACTTGTTGATTTTTTATTATTATTACACTTTTGATTATATCTCTATATACCATAGAGGTACAAGTGAGTTTGTGATGGAAGTGACCTTATGATGCCTAAACTAAAGTTTACATTTTATATATAGACTAACCTAGTGTAATGCAAATATGTTATAATAGAGAGTAGATTTCATAATTGAATGAATCTATGATAGGGCTCATTCGATGTTAAAATTACAGATAACCTTTGTCTGACTACATATTTATGTGATATTTCCAAGTGGTCTTCTATAAAATTGTAGATGATTTGAGTGATTTGTTGATTTGTAAATAATGACTTTTGATTTCATTGCTTTGTGATTTTTTTATGATTACCACGTGTCCTAACTCTTTGGTCGTAGGTTTCAAATGAATATGTTATGGACTTTATAGTCATAAAATTAGTGACTCTATGATCAATAGGAATCTATCACATGTCAATATGTGATTGGTCACTTGGATTTCATGCATGGATGTATGTGAATCATATAAATCATTGAGTGTGAAATAGGTCAGTGAGTTTAAGTCTAAATAGCTCAATTTTAATCAACATGCAACTTACACTATTTTATTTGTAGTATTGAGTTGCAATGACTCAAATAAGAATGTTACATTGATAAATTACAATATGTATATGAAAAATTTGTCCTATAAAATTAAGTCAATTTGGTATCCACATTGATAGTTTTCCTTTTGTTTAGAATACAACACTGAATGTTGTGCCATTATCATGCCATGTTTCAATTATAAAGCTACAATGAATTTGAATGGTGACTTGTATAAAATTTTCACGTGTATATTATTATGATCAAATTTTTATTTTTAAAAAAAATATGTTTTATTAATCGGGGTCACTTTATTATTCTATAGGATACCATGTATTAAGAATGACCATGTTATGTAATCCATAACCAATAGTTTTGATTTGAATTTTTTTTTGAAGCCTACATAATACATGGCCATGCCTAAGGGACATTCCTATATGGCCTAAGATAGCTTAAGAAAATGTGTGTTGGAGAATTTTTTAGGTGTCACATGCTAATATATATAAATATTACAATGTGGCCACTCTGTTAAACATTTTTATATGATGGCATGGTCCAAAATCCTTTTAAATGGTCATGAGATTAGATTAGGAGAATATGAATATATGTATCTAAATTATAAAAATTAAATAAGTGTGGACTATAAAATAAATAATACTATATGTTAATATTATGTGTGACCTTAATCGAAATGAAGCTTTTATTTTTAATGTCGAAGAGGAAAAATTTTATAGTGGTGCTATAAGATTTAGAATGTTCTTAATTTGAATATGGGGTGAGATTTAACTTTTGGGAAAGTCAGGAGAAATTATATGTCATGCTGAATAAATTTACTATTGCTTATGTGGTAGATAATAATTGCTTACTTTCACTATGATTTAAGGTGATGAATTTTTCAAAATTATCTCCTTTAGATTTTATGCTAATATTTAATTTCTTTATTGTGTCAAATGTAGTTTTATTATTTCATTATGTTGTCAGTACATGAATATATTTTGCATATACCCTATTATAATTTAAGGAAAGATTGATAATATAAGGTCTAAAAATATATTACATTATATAATTCACCATATTGCCATTCCCCAACATGAAAATAAGTTATTTCAAGATATTTTACTATGGCCTTATATGTGTTATTTTTATGAATTCTTTGTTCTTTGTTAATTAAAGAGTCATTGAAACAAAAATAAATAAAGAGTAAACAAAAGGAATAAGGAACAACATAATGATATTGACAACTTATAAGAGTGTTTATTTTGTAATATGTTTAAAATGAATAAAAGTTAATGATAAAGAATCGATTGAGTCTAGATGGATTTAATATATTAGGATGGAGAAGATGATTGAGTTTCTATTGATGCATTCTAGTTGAAAGGAAAACTAGTGATCTTATGGAAAACTCAAATCTCTTAAGTAAATTCCCATTTGGTAGTCACATCTGTAAATGATTACTGAGTGTCATGTCACAGAACCAAATATTGTAAATTGTTAATATGTTTTTACAAATTACATGTATGGTATCATAAAGTGATGCCACCCTTAACTTAAGTAAAGAGACCTTATGTTTATTATCCTACCAAACTTGTTAAGCACAAAATATACTAAGAGGTGGGGGTGAATCAATATATTATATATATTTCTACTTAATCTAATTTATTTGATGACACTCATGACACTCATAAGATGGATTATAACATAGAGATCTAGTTGATGACACTCATACCTATTCATAACTCAGTTTCTAGTACTCAGATCATCTGGATCATGTGTTTTCTACATAATTATTTATTTTCACATATTTATTACCATTTTTATAAAGTTAAAGCTAGTCAAATCTATAAAAAATAGTGGTTATTTTATGCATATTATTTCCCTGATTTAGACTAGTCATCCTTTTAATAAAAAATAGGATTTACATAAGCTAAACCTTAAAAGGTTAAAACATTTGATGAACCCAACTTACTTTAAACATTTCTTAAATCTTAACCTTATATTCTCTTAGGTTTTGTATCCTTTTTATGTTTATGATAAGATTTTTGTTATAAAATTTTAGATTTGTTTCAATATTTTTTTTACAATCTTGCTTACACTAAAATTCTTTAAAGGTTCAAAATCTAAAACTTTTTTTCCTAATTCCAAAATAATATTTATAGAATTTAATAACCAATTTGATTAAATTGATAAAAAATAATGGCAATATTTTATGTCTAAACATGTAAATATGCAAGATGACCTCATCACTATTATTCAAGAAAAACTCCAAAAATAAAACTATGGTCAATCTTTAAATCCTCCATCTAATAATATTTCTACACCTATAGTGGGGCAAACTCAACTAGCACAACCTAAAATTCTAATTCAATAACCTTTAGTGATAGCTACACCTCTTATGGCTAGTTCCTCCACTCTAGATGTGCAATCCCTTATGCATGATGTTCATACTCTACAAGTTAAGGCATTACATATTTAGAAGGGAGCCAATAGGCAATCACATGCCTTGGATTATAATATTTTCTTACATACACCTTTGGCACATCACATAGTGGTAGATCCATTTCCATCCATATTTGTGGAACCTAATCTTTTAGTATATGATGGCAAGTGTCACCCATAGAACCATCTTTGATATTTTCACTCAACATGTTTAGACTATGTGTCTATTGATTGCTTGCTCATGAATTTTTTTCCATGTTATTTAAAGTATTGTTCTCTAAAGGGGTTTTATGACTTACTTAATCAATCTATTATAACCTGCAATCCTTTGGGAGACATGTTTTTAACACACTTCTCCATCAATATTAATGATAAGATCTCATATCCCCAAGTTGCATAATTGAAATAAAAGTGAAATGAACCTATCATAGAATAAATCTTATGATGCAAGACTACATTATATAAATTGACTAGCCCCATAGTAGACAAAGGGATTTAGGACATATTTAAATAAAGTCTTTTACTAGTATTACATAAAGCTATCTCATTTAATAAGTTTCTTACATTCCTAGATTTGTGTCACATAATAAATGAAAGATAGGTTGAGCTTATATATATGGGTAAACTAGATTATATTAATAGATTAGAATTAACTACTAATAGTTAAAATAAGCCTCCATACAAGGTAAGAGTGATTAAAAGGCCATAAATAACATAGCTTTAGAGCCATTTGTTCACTTGGTTTTATCATCTCCTTAGCGTTGCAT